>CAJNYU010001127.1:618529-638298 GCA_905331475.1 Rotaria socialis
AGAGAGAGAGAGAGAACAGAGAGCAAAAGAAGATGCAATGCGCTTCTTGTGTGTTAAGCTGGATTATGCGATCAAATAAATAATAAATATGGAAGAGATTATTCATGCTCTATGCTGTATTGTAACAACATCTGCATTAAAAATCCTTTTTGTGAATGATTTTACAATACATATTATTCATGGGCTAACCCAAGGGTAACCCGAGGGTTAGTCGATTGGGTTCATACGTTAAGCTTGACCCATGGGTCACCCAACCCATCTGGCATCTCTGACCCCTTCAGGGATGGTCTGGGCATAATGATAATTGGATGAGGTGTTCAACGGTTATCGTGTTAACGGACGGACACACTGACCGAATCTAGAGTGTACTCACAAAGTGAGTACACAGAAAAAGATGTATATTCGCTCACACAACAGTACAAGAACATGAAAATACTTCATTTTGTCTTTTCAATGCGTCATCGTTAACTATGCAATAAACTGACTCATTCTATTTTACACGTCATGGGTCCATTTTCTTGTTCTGGAAAATCTTTAATGTTTGTTTCTCGTTTCCAAGGTAAAGAAAAAAACTACCTACGAGAAATTCTGTCTATTCATGTCATTCCTTTTCCTCTCATCCATTTGAGTAGAACCAATGAATCATCTCATTAATGGTGTTTGTTTTACGTTGTCAAGCACTACGCCAATATTCTACGATTAAAGAGAAAAAGAGTTGACATTATTGCGTGTCTGTCATACAAACGATATTCTTATCCAGATTTACAATTAGATAAAAATATATCTAATATTTCCGTATTGAATGGCTTTTATTTTATTTTTATGCTTTTTATATATTCAATTGGTAAAGTAGAAAAGAAATCAAATTATAATGAAAAAATATATATATATTTGTATAAGTCACTTTTAGGCAGTAGTAATTACTCAAGTAACATGGGAAAATTGTGGAAGCGATTTAAATGATATCAAATTACTAAATCTAACAGTGAATCCACATCCAATAGTAGCGCCTGGGCCAGTTTCTATCAATATAACTATTTATACGAATCAAAATTTAACAAGCCCATTAAAGGTTTGTTTTTCATAGTAATCCATCGAATCTTATATATGCATATTTAGGCAATACTATCATTGAGAAAGAAAACTTTTATAGGCTATGTTACAGTTCCATGCTTTACTATTGGTTCATGCATATATAATGATCTCTGTACGTTATGTTCACAATGCAACTGTCCAATGAAAGCAGTAAGTCTTCGTAGAAAACTTCACAATCATTTCTTTCGACTTCTGTTCTAAGGGAGAACACACAATAGATCTTCCCATTACAATCGATTCTCAATCATGGATGCTTGCTGGTAGCTATCAAGCACAGATTGATTTGGAAACTAGTCCGAAACAAAAAGGTTGTGCTAAAATTAATAATATATCCATTAAAACAAATAAATGAATTGAATCACAGAAAGTTATTTAAATTTCTATTTTTTCCTCTAGTATTATTCTGTCAGGAGTAAAATTTTCTCTTTGACAACAAAGTAAACCGTTGCTATAAATAAAAATAATAAACTTCTTTTGGGACAAGCTATAGGCCCGCCATGATTCTCTGTACTAGTAGAGTAATTCAAGGCGAATTCTTCATCACACCATTTTATCATCGTATTTAGCTTCCGATAGCCACGAAAAAAAGAAGATTGAGAAAATTAGTTTTTAACATTTTCCACACAAATGAAGACATGCAAATGCAAACACTTCACTTTCTTCACATAATGAGCGGTTTTCAGAACTGCAAATTGAAGTATCAACATCCGGTTGACTGCAATTAACTAAATATAAAATAGGATATTAAAAACATACCGAAAAAAAGAACAATCTATTTTTTTACAATATTCGCATTCACGTCCATATGTATTCTCTAAACAATAACAAAAACAACCATCTTCTATTTCTGGTGTTCCACCATTTTGACAATAAAGTCTACAGATCGATGAAGACCGAGTACTTGTTGTTAATTGTGTAGTACTCGTTTGTGTTATAACTATCATTTAAAACAAATTGGTTTTGTTATTCAAAAAATATCTTTACTTGGACGAACAAGAACATTTTCTGCTCCGTATCCATTGCATTTATTATTGGAACAAAAATATGTTTGTATTCCATTGTGTGAACTAACTGAATTTGATGGTCCACATGCCCACCAACAACAACGTCGTTCAATCATTGCTAGAGAAAAAATATATGTATATCGAGTCTTTCCAGGCTTTGTTTTCTTTCTACTTTGATCATTTGGATTTTGATAAAGCATACAAGTAGGACAATTCATTAACAAAAAAACTGATCCTTCTTTACCACAATCTGGTCCTGAACAGTCATAGCATTGAAATGACGATTGTACTGTAATGGTCGTGGTTGAACTCGAACTCGAAACTAGAATACAAGGTTTCTGCATGTTAATTTTTCAGCATTTTCAAATGACCTGTTCCGCCGAGAAGCACTGACTCTGCTCCAATTCCATTACATCGATTCGAATAACAAAAATATGCTCTACGACCTTCATAGTCATCAATAGTTCCAGATAATCCACAATTGGATGTACAACATCGTCGATTGACTCTATCTGAATATTGAGAAACGTTTATTTGATTTATTTCTATTAATGTTAAAGACTTGCTATCATCGAATGTATTCAGATAAATCACACATGATTTACATCCATAAACGATTGTCGACTCATCAATTCCACATTTTGAATTATAACTAGTGCAATCATAGCAACCTAGAACTAAATCTCGTTTTCTTCTAATGATACAACTTCTCAAATTGAAGATAGCCGATGACTTACCATCATCAGTAGTTGATAAAACTGACGTTGTTGATGTTAATAATGGATCAATTATTTCTCCGAACAATTTCTCATCTGAACGAGCATCATTGCACATATCTTCAGAGCAAAAATAAGTCGGATATCTTCCTTCATAGGGTCTCAAACCATCTTTACTCCCACAGTCATTTGTACAACACCGTCTAACTATCGTACCTGCTATTTTGTTTTTTTAAACAAAAATCGATTAAATACTCGACAGTTATTTTTTTCTTACCGCCATCATAATTATTTCGATAGATCATACATTTTCCTGAACATTCAACTGCAAGATAAGTTTGTCCTTGTCCGCAAGAAACGTGTCCTGTACATTCATAACATTTTAGACTTTTACATGGAACTAAATAAATAGCTAAGAATATGATAAGTACATATTCGACTAATATCATAATAATATTCTAAGACTAAAACAATCGAATGTTATCAATCATTTTCTTTTTTTTATCAAATTCTTAAGCTCCACCTCCGTTTTCATATTTGATTTTCTCGCAAATATAAAAAAATACGACATCGGCTCTTCTTTCTTATATGAATAAAAAGAACTATTGATGAATGTTCGATAATAGGCCAAGCACTGAATGACATCGGGGAAAAAAGAAATTGTTTTCCTTAGTAGCATCCTTTCAAAATTAGTCACATTTAACATTACATTATATGAAAATTATAAGATAATATCTGTTGTAGTTATTATTAGTTTCTATGATCTTCTAGATATGTGTTCGTTAGTTCCGAGTTAAATATAGTAATGAGAAAATGTCACAAAAATATCAGAAGAAGAAGGATGTTATTATAAAACCATTTTAGTGTTAAATAATCTATAGATAGAAAGTAATTAAAAACAAGTTTTTCTTAGTCAATGAGTACTTTCGTATTCTATCCGAATAATCCTGAAAACTAACAAAAAGAAACAAGAACTTCACGTACTATAGACTCGGATGCTTTCTATATAGCGTACTTTAAAAAAAATATCAATTTAAGAGTTTTTTGTCGTAAAATAATCGATAATTGTGTAGGATTTCCGAAAAGAAGCCGCTCCCACATTTCTATAGATATAATTATAGTGACATGAGAGAGAACAAAAAACCTCGACAGAATACACCTAGAAAAAGAAAATGTCCATTAAGTTTTAGAAATGTTCTTCGTCGAGAATAGGGTTTGTCTAACTAGTTGAACATTGATCTGCCTCGATAATGCAAACTCTCTCGTACTTTATTGCAAGAGCAATAATTTAAGACTATTCATGTTTGAATATTTATGAGTTTAACTTACTTCTTTTTTTGATTTCGCTGTGTGTTACGACACATTTAAGATAATGATATTTGCTAGATAGTATTATTCAAATGTAGCTTTGCTTTTCTTGTAAAAAGTGATCCTCTCTAGTAGATAACTGTCATCTCGTATTGCAGAATTAATTATACATATATATTCAGCCATTTCGATAACATGATACCGTTCACACTAGTTATATTTTTCTATTCAAACGTGCATCTAAGTGCTTATTTTAAGTGTCATTTGAGTTGATAGTTATTTTTATTTTATTTAGTAAAAAGCACCAATTGCTCTCTGTGAAAAAAGAAAACCTCTTTCAAACTTTTTTCTTTCTTCTTCACATCATGATGCTTTCCATCTAACTAAAAATCTTAGTAAGAGTTCTTCCTTCTTTTCTATGCCAGTATTATTCTAACCAGTATTGTCAATATTCATAAGTGCTGTGTACTAATCATTATTATCATTGCATTTAGTTTTTCTTTTCTCTCCTTATACGTGTGTAAATTTTCTTTCCTTCTTTCTTACATTTTTTTTGCTACTTTCATGTTTTTTTTTCAGCTTTTTAATGCATCTACGCTCGAGAAGTTGTGCCATCGGAACATTTATTACAACAGGGAGAGACAGAGACAGAAAAAGAAAAGGAGACATGCTCGTAGGAAGCCACACGATTTAAGAGTGTGACAGATACATGATCTTTCTTTTTATCATGTGATGAGAATACTTTTTGTTATATTTCATTTTGAAGTTATTTCCAATTGTGCAAAACAAAGCAAGTAAGCATGATCAATGTAAAACTTTATTTTTTGTGTCTCATCGAATAATAGAACTAACCTGAAATCAAATAAATAGAAATACTTCATATCAACTTGAGCATACCTTTATGACATATTCAATGATTATCAAGAACTTATTGAAAGATGGAAAAGAAAGTATTGTGCTTTTTTTGAAACATAAGAATTAGACAAAAAACAAGAACTAATCTAACGTTTCATGAAGACGACAAATGGAAGAAAAATACTTTTCTCTGTTTTTTTTAATTTAAAAGCTTTATTAATAATTTTTTTTCATTGTTTTTCTTCCTTTTTTTATATTTATTAGGTTAGGAAGCAGGTACTATCGAGTGAAAACAATGCAGCACGCAATATAGGAGATAATTTCCATCAGACAACCAAGTTTAATGATTTGCAAGCAATAAGCATAATAGAGACTAAAAAAAGAAATAACTTTCTTTTCGAGATCGGTGCCTGTAAATAAGCGGATATTGGTGTGAAATGATGTTCGAATGTAGAACCTAGATGATAGAACTATTTTGTTTTTCTTGTAAGAGTAACATAAAAGGATATTCCAGCCATGCATATCTAATTGAAGCATACAGAATGTTTTGTTCATGATTGTTGTTCTCTTCTAAAATATAATGTATTCCGTTGATACTAATTACGTAGATCGTTTTTCTTCCTACATTGTTTCGACTGAAATATTATCGATTTCTTTAATTCGATGAGCCTGATCATTAGTAAGATGTCGCTAACAATACAAATAGGAAAAAATGAGAAACACCAAGGAACAAGAAAACATTTTCTTTTGCGATCTTTTATCCGTCTACCAGTAGGAGAATTGTAACACCCATGATTGAGTAATCATAATTGCATTTTCTTCTCCTCTTTCTTCTCCTCCTCATATGATACAGGTACATTGTTTCACAAACAAAAAACAGCGTAATTCGATTCTTGTCTAATTATAACGAGATAAATATATATATGAGACCACGATTTTTTTAAAATTAGCCTAAGAAAACTTTTTATGCGTGTAATGTTTTCAAAGACAATTATCATCGTATCGGTCTATTAATGTCAAAGTTATGAAGACAATTTATACTTCCTTTTAAGTCAGGAGAAATTACATTGTATGCTCTAGTTTTGAGACATGAGACTGTCAGATGAACAGCGCGCATAGAGACAGAAGAAAAGAAAATTCATTGTCAAAAAAAAAAAATATATATATATATATATAACGAGAGATTTTGCATTAATAGCTCAATTAGACGTAAGTGCATGCTGAAGATTAGCATTCTTAACAATGATTTCTAGTTAGCGCTTGTTATAAGTAACGAAAATTTTCAAGTTTGCCTTTGCCTCTTAAAACTTTCCTCGAAACTCGTCTGATTGAAAAATAATTGATGGATCTATTGAAATTCTGAAATTTTCCTTTAGAAGAAAACAAACACAACTATGAGATAGCATATTGCTAAGCTCCACTGTTACATTTTATTCAGTATGCGATGGTGTGTAGTAATCATTTTCAAGTGAAGTGAGTTTTGATTATTGAAAAATAATTTTCTTTATTCATAAAAACAAAAATTAAAGGTACGCTCGATTTTTAATTAAATACCATCTTGTCATATTTTGTGGGATATTTACTATGGCAAGCATTGGTCTTGTTTTATTAATATATAAACGTGATCAAATACAGATTGAACATTTGTTAAAAGTAAATATTACCAAAACAGAAAAGAATTCAAGTTCTATAGTTACTGTTTTTTCTTCTACATAGGGCTTTCAAGTACATGGAACTAAATCATCTGATGATTATCGAAAATTGATCGCACTTATTCGTGAAACTCAAACAACACATCTATTTCCGCATTCTATCCATAGCAAAGTAAATATTTCTCATAGCAAATCCTATGTGCAGTTTGAGGTTTATCAGTTATATTCAGAAAAGAAAATTAATTATCAAGCAAGGTTTGTTTTTCAACCCGGAAATCCTGAAAACATATTCGGAAAGAGAAAGACTGACTAATACTAGTGATGTCAAGGTGTCCGGATCATAGGACATATTCAAATTTAATTTGATAATTATACGTCTTCTATAGAAATTTCAGCAAACACCATACTCAAATTTCAATCCACATATCGATCCGTGTTCGAAACGATTCTATTCGTCCACATGTCCTATTTGTAAGTACAAAGAATTGTTGTAGAAAAAGCAAAACTTCAATTTTTCAATTTCAGTACATTACACAGAATTAACATTTGCTTTGAATAATAATTCAACAACATTATTTGATGATATAACTAATTTTAAAACAGTATGCGAACTTGAATGGTTATTACGTATGAGATTTACCAATTGCTCATTAATAATCAATGATTCCTGTTGTCAATTCATAGGACCAGGTAGAAAATAATCTTCTTCTTATTATTTCTTTTATATTCTAATACACGTTCGGCTATTAGAAAAAAGAAAAGAAGAAGAAATCTAATCATACTAATAATCAATGAATACAATAATTCGATTTTCTCGCCCGGTCGAAAAACTTTTCTACTTATTTATAAATAATTAAAATTCTATGAAGATATTAGAATAATTTTCTTTTTCCAGGAAGCAAAAAAATCCTGAGAAAAATTCATCGAAACATACTTGTAAGATTCTCGTATGACAAAAACTTATATTAGTAGTGTAATAGTAAATCGGCCTATCCGCTGACACCTCCATCCATCTCGCCTATTCATGATAATGATATCTCGGTAGAAATTAAAAACCGAGAAAAATCTTTTTTTTCCCATTTAGTACGACTTCTTTTCGATGGACAATTCAATTCATTCGAACAATGTGAAAATCTTACATTAAACCAATTAGGAAAATTTCAATCTCAATGGTTATCATGCAATTTATCGTTATGTCCAAATACTCATCTTTACAATTATCTTCAAAATCTTCGATCGTCGTCAACATTTAAAATCTACATAAATATTGAAAATAATACAGAAGATCTTCTTGATTTATATACATATGTTGACAATAAAGATTATCAATATAAATTTCAATTACTAAACATAAAATTTGATTCCAATGATGAACAAATTATATTTAACTATCTTCTTCAAACGAATCTACCATTATTATGTTTCACTATTAGTCTTTATCTATTATGTCTTGTATTATTTGTTAAAAATATTTTCTTTATTCTAATTATTATTCTACATGTATTTATAACAATACTCTTCAGTTCAATGATTTACATTTATGTATTTCATTTTCCAATAGCTATACTGAATTGTACAAGTATAATATTATATCTATTCATAATATTTATTGACTCATTTCTTTGGTATACATGTTGGTCGGTTAATAATCATCGGCGAGATGATTGTACAATACATCGTATTATGGAAAATTTGTTAACACAAATATTTTATTATTTAGTACCAAAAAATTTAGTAGCTATGATGACACTTGTTATAACATATACAAATCAAATTATAGTCTTACAATGTTTTGCAGTTTTTTCTTTTCTACTTGTATCAATCTCGTTTTTTGTTTCATTTACACTCTATCCTGGTAAGTAAAAGCAAAATTACAGCTTAGAAAATCTAGGCAAAACTATTTCAAATTTTTGAATTTTTCCTTTTTTTTAAATCTTCTTAGTCATAAGTAGCTAAACAGCTAAAAAAATCTCATCAATCGAGCAAAGAGAAAAAAAGAACAGGCTGAATCTATCATATTTTGCATTTAAAATAAGATGAAAGTCTATATGACCTTGCACATGAATTCTATTTCCAAATATTATCATGACTAATCTGACACTTCAGAAGCAATTATTTATCTAACCCTAGTCGAACTTTTTTATTCATGCGCTTGCAAGACTTAAGTTCAAGATGTGTCCATAGCGCATGACTTTCTTACTCAAGACAAGCGCTTCAATGTTTGCATGAGTTACAAAAAAAAATGCAACTATAATTTTTTATTAAAAGTTGAGTTATTGTGAATGTAAAATTGAAAAAAAAGAGTTGAAAAAGTTCTTTAATAACAGAAACGCTTAGATAAAAATTCAAGCGCATGAACAAGAAGTTTAAGAACTTGAGTTCGCCGAAAGGGTTCATGTCTTGTCTCAAGATGTGTCCATAGTTCTTGACTTTCTTGATCAAAAAAGTCAAGAATTGCATGCGCTTGCAAAAAAAGTTCGACTAGAGAAAGCAATTATTCAATAACACGAAGTATCATGCATGACGATTGCAAAATTATAGAAATACCATCACTGGAGAGTAACCGTCCCGGTGTGGAATTTAATTAGAGTTATAAGAAAGAAAGAAATTTTGATCTTTACCTTAGATATATTTAACCGAATATTTTTGTTTCATTAGTTTCATTTGTTTTCATTCTTCGACATCAATCATCGATTCCGACAATTGAACATTGTTTATATAGGCTTTTTAAAAAAATAGCGAATCTCTGCTATATTGATCGTGCAATACCTTACCTTATAGTACGATTAAAAGCTTTTTGGTTGATTTCACTCACTGTTATATCTTGTATGGCATTTATTATTGTATTTTACTGGCCAAAATTACAATTTAATGCATGTCGAATAACATTTGATACTCTACCATTGCATCTGCCATATGAAAAATCAATAGCAATGACAAAAACATTTGATATTGATATTACCTATTATATGGGTTCACATTGGGAAGTACCCAATGAATCAATCATACCAGCCAATGATATTCCTACACTTGATTATAATTCTGAAAATAAAATGACATCGGAAATTGGCGGCACTAATACATTTGAATTTGCCTTACAAAAAAATCTGTTCTCTCTAATTGATTTTTGTTCACATTTAAAATCATTACAAGAAAAACGGCCTACGGAAAATGCGGCACATGAGAGAGAATTATTTAAGAAACATCATTATCAATATCCTACTTCACACGTGTTAAACAATCATTCATTCGACGAGTAAGTCAAACTGTTTTTTTGATATCAATGCTATTAATTACTTAAATGTACTAGAAATTTTCCGGAAAAGTTAAAACTAGAACGATACTTTTCTTTATTTTTTAGTCCTTCAATAGCATCTATTGAAAACAAATTAAATAGTGCATCGTTAATAATAAATAATATTCATTGTTTTGGTGATTTATCTGCATCCTATTCAACATATTCATCATCCAATACAAAATTTTCTTCAATCATTATTGACCAGCAAAATCAATCAAATAATTGTAGTTTGACGTGTTCACCGAATAGCACATCAAGTTTACATGAATGTATTCAATGTCTTAATTCGTTATATTATAATTCTAATAAATATGATGATTTATTTCTCGTTAAAAATGGTCTTCGTTTTATCAGTGATGCACAAAATCCTCGAT
The DNA here is from genome assembly GCA_905331475.1 of Rotaria socialis. Taxonomy (NCBI): domain Eukaryota; kingdom Metazoa; phylum Rotifera; class Eurotatoria; order Philodinida; family Philodinidae; genus Rotaria; species Rotaria socialis. The sequence continues at coordinate 628,832 of CAJNYU010001127.1, forward strand.
ATTTATTACAAACAATCAATTATAAATGGACTTTATTAAGTAATATAAATAATTTTCACGAATGGAAATTATTATATGAAAATTTAAAAACAAATTTCATAGAAAGATTCTATTCGAAAAGATTTTCTCATTTGTTATTTTGGTGGTCAAGTGAATTATTTTCAACCTATACAATGATGGAACAATTACAACAAGAAAAAAATGTTTTAACAGGAATCAAATTCCTTGTTATATTAATTACTTTATTATTATTTACGGGCATTCTTGGCATATTAGTCACATTAACAACATTATTTAATTTCATCACTTGTATTGCTGTACTGACATTATTGAATTATAAATTAACTGTAGAAAATATGTCCTATTTTACTATAGTACTTATTATTTGTTCACAATATTCTATACTTTATTCGATTAGGCAAGTTTGTCTTTTTTATTTTGAGAATACACTGCGTCAGAATTCATCCTATGACCAAAAATGAAACGAGTGTGGGATGTGCAGGATAATCAGATGCATAATAATTAGATAATAATTAGAGATGCCAGTATCTGACTGATAGTCACGCCTGTCGATTCATTTTCTCCAAGGGAAGGAAGCACAATTATGAGAAAAAGTCTACGTTGACGTTTGTGAGAACTTGCCGATCACAAAAAGTACATACTTATTTCCTAATGACATCATCAAGGTTTATGAATGTGATAAAAGCTGTAAACAAGATATTTACCTAGAAAAATTGCACTTGAAAATATACGTAGAAGAATATATTCGGTAGTAGCTATATCCAATTATTAGATTTAGAAAGCTCACTAGATTCAATGAACTTGATTTCTTGGAAAGAAAATATTAAAAAGACCTTTGCTATTTTATTTTTAGTTATAAATTAGCACCAACATTTTTCTTTCAACGTAAAAATCGAACAATATATTCTCTGAAACAATTATGTACCGCATTATTTTATTTAACATTTTCAATTATTGTGATATCAACTCCTTGTTTATTTTCATCGTTACCTTATCTATCGAAATCGGCGATGATATTTATAATATCATCATCGATCAGTCTTATCTATTCAACATTTTTTCTACAATCACTACTTTACTATATTGGTCCAGCTGATCATACATGTTTTTTAATGCCATGGCGTTTGAAATGCATATTGAGTTCAAGATCACAAGTCAATAATGGTAATGATTTATCATTGAGAAATCCATCAAATAAAAGCCGACGATATCAACGTATGTCAACATCATCGCACGCTGCATCATCGTATTTCTCACAAATGTTTACTGGTTCAACTTATTTCGAAAACGAATACAGTAGCGTTCTTGATAGTCTAACTGTTTCTTCTCGACGACGAGAAAGTTCACGAAGTTATCAGATATCACATGCAGCTAAACGTAATTCAGTATTAACAGGCGAAACTATTGAATTATATACTCCACGTGCAAGTCTTGCACCCTACGGACATCGTCGATATTCAAGACATACGTCCGTATCACGTGGTGTACCAACAACAGGTCTTGCACGACCACTCTATGTACTGTCATCAGCATCGCCTTATTTTCAATCGAGCTTTACTTCTCAAGTTCCTATGGAGCAACGTTCACCATCATCACATGTCTGTCAACAATCACGTTCACCATCGCCCTATTCATCTGGCCGACAATCATCTGTAGGACCAGCAAGTTCACTGCGTCCATGTTATTCAGCTCCTCGTCTACATGTGTCTCATCATCGGCTACAAACAAATAGTTTAAAACAAACTAATATTCTTATTGAAGAAACTTCTCTATTATCATCTGATCAAATTAGACAAACGCCACTGATGGATATTCAACGACAAGATGTTGTTTCACCGATAGATGAATTTGGCAAACCATCCGTTGTACCTCATGAAAAATTATCAGCAGCAAAAAAACGGCAGATGCTAAAAGCAACAACCGTCGAATCGGGTGGCCATAAGTGGTTGAAGCGATCCAGCAGTAGTTAAATTTATTCTACAAAACAAATTTTTTTATTATATATTCATCTATACACTTCTTGTTTGTTCATGTGTGGTTATCATTTGTCTTTTTTCAGATGATCATTGAGTCTAAGTGTGTATATATATATATAGGCAATTTATAGCCATTATGAAAAATATTTTTGATCGAGAGTGATTATAATGAATTAAATTTTTTTAGGTTAATATCACTGTTTATATTTCAATTACAACGATTGTTTTCGTTTTTTGCTTGTTCGTATGAATAATTTTTTTTAAAGAAAAAGTAATAAAAGTAATTATTTTATTAAATATACATAGCTAAATAGAATGTTCTGACGTAAGTTTCTTTCAATGGAATGAAACAATAGTGTCTGCTTCTGTCTCAGAAAAGGAATTTTTGTCCTGAAGCATTTTTCTCAAATAAAAATAGAGATTAATAAGACCAAAGGATTATTTAACTTTTTTCTTTTTCTTTATTTGAAAATATTAATTTGTAATATATTTTCAATTATTCTACTCAATGATAGATGCAAATGCTTTTTTTTCTAAAACTATTTTTAATATAAATGAATGACGTTCGACAAGGTTACTATAATATCTGTTTGGAAAATTCATTAAGTTACCTACAGCGAAATGCGTATTTTAATTATTGACCTTTCCACTAGACTCATGTCTGTTGACTTCCATAGGAAGTATTCCATCTTTTATATATGTAGAAAGAATAATTTCAAAGTACTAGTGTGCCTTTTGTCGAGCGGAAGACAATAAAATCTATGCGTTCACGAAGTAATATTCGTGTTGCAGAAGAAGAAAAAACTATTTTTAAGTACAGATGTACGTTATTGACTTCTTTGAAGAAAGAGAGTTGAATTCAAGTAGGATATTTCATACTTGAATAATTCATCTCATCTTACTTTGACAAAGGCGACAAAATAGAATATTTAAAAAAGAACATTTTCTTTTGTCTTTTGTTTTAAAAAAATCCGATTGGTTTAACACCATAAAGAATTTTTTCTTTATTAATAATGCTGGAGTTACTTAGAACGAATAAACACAAGATGTACCCATAGTATATATTGCAACTATAGAAATATTAGTGTCGAAAGATGTTTCATTTTTTCCTTATCGAACAAAGAACTTTCTCTATAAATGAGCTGAAGTATACTTTATTTATCAATCGAAAGGTCAATAGCCAAAATTTAGATATTCTAACTAAAAAAAATAATTTTTAATGTCTGTTCAGATTATTTAATTACGCAACATGTCCAAATTGACCGTATAATTTGTTTAACATAGTAGTTAAAGCCATTACATCAGTAAAATCCAGTGTACCATTTTGATTTTGGTCGACGGCTTGGAAAATTCCTTTTGCCAAATCTAAATTGTGCAACATTAGAATAATTAATCGATTCCTATCCATACTTACACGTTGAAGCACCACCAAGGCCTAGTTCCTGTAAATAGAGTTGTATATCTTCTACTGCTATTTTTCCATCGCCATTTTTATCGAGTTGCTTGTACATGGCATACATTTTTTGGACATTTTGAATGGTTGAACCTAGAAAAAATCGTAAATTTTTTCTATAGTTATATTAATATTTAGAAAAAAATCTTACCAGCACCACCACCTTGACCACCTGAAAATGCTTCATAAGCTTTCATTGCACCCTGAAACATATTACCTGGATTTTGTCCACCAGAATACTAGAAAAACACAAGTATGATTCATGAAAAAAGTTTCTTTCGATATACTACACTTGATACATCCTCTGAATGTTCATGGTTTTGTGAAGCTTCTTGTTTTGCTCGGCTACGAAATTGATTTACGAATGAACCAACATCATCGATACCAACTTGTTCAAGCATACCATTCAACGAACCATTTTCTAACTGTTCGCGACCAAAATTAAAGATATCCATTTTATTGTATTAATCTGAAAACTAAAAAAACATGAAAAAGACGTCAAGCGCATTACCTTGTGAAGGTCCCGCCCTTACTACTATTTATCTCAATCACACGAATGAAGAGGAAAAAAATGCACAACCCTTACGGATTATTTTCGTTCTCTCCTATAATCAATGTACAATGATTAAAAACCTATTAGCGATGAATGGATTGCTTTTTTTTCTCTATAGAATTCATGGCAATTATTAGAGAGAGAGAGACATAAGTCATGACTATATTTTTTCGTTAATAGTAAGAAAGTGTGTGTTCTTTTATATGATCGTTTTGCTACGTATGAATTATTTTATAGTGGCTTATTTTGTGTATAAACTATTCGTACACTAATTTCGAATAGAATATACTGGCGCATATAAAGCTTCAGCTTCGCTATGAATATATGAGGTATTTGCATTGATTTTGTACAATTCACCGTGATTTTATTTATGATTTTTAAAGAACAATTCAAAAAAAAATGAATTTGATTGTTTACTTTAATCTCGAGTATCATGGTTCATCAATTCATAAAAATTGAAGAAAAAATAAGCTCTTATCAACTATTATTTTACACACGAAAACAAAACACCGTAGACTATAAACGGACACATATGCACACTCGCGTGTAATATGTTTCGATGAAAAACAAACAAAATATTTTTGCAAAATTTGGTTTACAGTAAATTGGATTTAGTTGCAATATCAAAGACTAGTTGTAAGACGGTCGATATCTTTTTGGGCATTTGTGGAATGCTTGAATAATTTTGTTTAGATCATTTGATGTAAAATCTAATAATACGAATTGAACAAAAAAACAACTAGTGAATTAGTGAAGATTATTTATTTATTATTTACATTGCTTGCATTCTACTTCAGTTAACGAAGCCGTCAGAGGTGAAAACAAAAAGCAAGAACAGTCATAGATAAATACACTACATAATAATAAAACAATAAGCCAAAGACGAGTCGACATTTTGGCTAACCAATAAATCTAAACAAAAAAAATGAAATTAAAATACGAAGCCTATACCTAAAAAACTCCAGTATATAAGGAGTTTTGACCTTTACTGATATCTGCGACAATTTTGAAAGAAAGAAAATATATAAAATTTACTACAGAACGACAAGTGCTCAATTCGTACGTACTTTGTTCTTTCTTTACGAAAAAACTAAGTATAACTCATGTCTAACTATGTCAACATTAAATTTTTTTCCATAAAATCTATTCATGCTACTATTGACATTGAATTCGAAGTAATAAATGAAAAGAATTATATACTTTTCATACACTATTAAGATGAAGGGGAGGAGGGGGCAAAGCTCACACCTATTTTTCCAACATAACTAAAACTTATTTGCCAAAGAACTATTGCATAGACTTGAAATGTGTGTACAGACAGATTATTGGTCTGCTATAAAGCTACATATTATTACTCATTCTCTGTAAAAACAAAAGCACTAGATGATGATCGATAGCTATTGCTTGCTCACGAAAAATGAATCAGTGCTATGACTAAAATCAGCAAGTATGCATTTACTAACTTGAATAATTTCGTTGGAATGATTTATTAAAGGCGTCCTGGTGATATTGGTCTAATTCTTTTATATTGCAGGAAAATAGGAAATAATTTCTTTGAAAATAAATCCAAATAAAAATACTTTAGTGTTAAAGGCGCACTTAAAGTTCGCTCAATATTCTTCAAAAAAAACCGAGTTAAACGTGGCATAGATCAGTCTAGTTCAAAAACTTGACGATGCATTTTGCAGGAAAATGCTGGTGATGTATAAAAATAAAATTCTTCAAACCTGCTCTTGCAGTGGAACCGATTTCTGTATGCTAATCTTAGATATATATATATATACATATGAATCAGCCTTAGTGAATGAGTACTTCAGAAGGAAGTCGTTTTTCATTTCCGATGAAAATCATTTGAATTGCATTTTTGATATTTACTGAGCGGAAGTACGTAAAACCAAGCCCGTTGATTTCTTTTCAATAGGTACCGAAATTAGTACGTTGGAAATTTTTTCAGGTGAAATATCATACGTCATGAAGCTCTGACAACGATTATTAGTCACTTGTATATTTTCTATAAGTCCTGCTGAGATAATTATTTTGACACGCTTATTGATTGGCTTCTGACAGGTAAGATTTGAAGCTATTTGTGTAGCCTTTCGAAAAACTTGGCATAGTTCGATCTATGAATTTTTTTGCATCGAAATCGGCTTAGTAGAATTTCGCTTATGGACACTCTGATCCCCTTACATAAACTACTGATCGGTAGATCAGTTCAATGGAATTTACATGCATTACACAATATTTTGTTGATTATCTATTAGTTTTTACTAACGTATATTATCGATGATTCATTTGAATGAGATATTGACCGAGATAATAAGAAAAAATAGATGAGTTAACCTATTCCCCATGGTTCAATGAGCGTTCAAACAAAAACATTGATATCGAGTCGATGAACTTTAAAAAAAATCATGTTTTAAATTTTATTAAAACCAGTCTAATGGTTAAAAACGATTGCATTCGCACGTTACAATGAAAAACCGTAATTAAACTGTAAACGTACTTTATTTAACCTGATATGTTTCGTAACAAGTCCGAACGATATTTAAGATATATAAACGGAATTATAATGCGGAACCCAGAAATATGAAAATTTTGCCAATACAATATGACCGAAGATAAAAAATATCTATTTGCTTGATAACTATCAGGTGTTATTTTTATTAGATGAATAATAAGTTTAGCAGAACTCATATTACTTACTCATAATCAAGGAGTCGAGAGTTCAAACTGATGTAATCATCATTCTCCTTATTAACAGTCAAAATTCAACGCGAGATAAGTATTGTGTTGCCCAACAGTATAGAACTATGTGAAGTTTGCATTAAGAATACGCCAATAGTACTACAGGAATACATTTTTGAATGTCAACCAAAAGAATATATCGAAATTTATTTGCTTTTGAATCAGAGAAAAATATTGTTTAAACAAGCTGTCTGGCACGATCCGATAATCAGTATCTTCCTGAAAAATGTTATATTTTTTTTCCAAATAATATATAAACAGAAGAATTAATTAGTCATTTTTATTTTCGGTCAATAAATTATTGCATTGATGATTGAAAAATGTTACCGCATGCTGTTTTCAGAATATCTTCATTTTCCGATAAACCATGAATTTTCATTACAAACGTAGCAACCAGAAAAACAAACCAGCAACGCATCGGCATAATCATAATCGATTTGATACACTAAAAGCAACAGTAATTTTAGTTAGACTCATGAATAACATAAAAACCCAAAGAATTTCATTACCGGATATAAAAGTCTCCTGTTATTTATGCTAATACTATGATAAAGTGGCAATGTCCTATTTTTTTTATACTCTGAAATATACTTCACTAAGCATGAATTTATCTCGTGTCACTATTTTCATAAAGAGTTTTTTTGGATGAAAAAAGGAAACAAGGTTTTTAGTTCACAGTTCTATTTTCATATCTTACTATGAAAGGATATAGTAAAGAGATCGAAAATAGAAACTATATTTTTTTATTGGATGCTTGAATACATCAATGGAGTGTGTTTAAGTACATATTCCATTTAAGGATTTGAATTGTAGCAAACAAAATACGATAAGAAGTCAATGCAACATTTTATGTATTTAAAAAACCTTGGATAGAACAGCGAAATAATCTTTATATTCACTGAGGACGTTCCGCTGATATTTTTCATTTATTTATTTAAGAAATGTTGAAACTTTCCGCTGGCAAATAGATCTCATACAGTACTGATAACGATGCTTTTATACACACAGAAAAAAATCGTTGTTGCCAAAAATATTTCAATTATTGTAATATTGTTCGTTAATACGTGAGAGATATTTATCTAAATGAAATTTTTCTTCTTTGCTTTTATGAGCCATTTTCTTGGGCAACAAAATAAAGCTAGCAAATGCTTATGAATATCATTCGATGCATAATCTAAATTAAATATAATAAAAAAAAAGAATGAGAAACGAATTCAGGTTTCAACTTACAATCATATGGATTCATGCCCAGTTAGCGTTCCTACATATTGATCGTTATTCGCAGAAATTACAAGTAGACATAGAAATAGAATAAAATAGAGTCTTTGTGATATCATGATGACAATTGTTTCATGTAGGAATTTATCCATAAAATAAATTTTAATACACCTTTAGTTCAGTTGATAATCAGCAGGTGGGTGTAATAGATGCACAATTAGTAGAAAAATAGATTCGTAATAAAAATAGACAATTGTCAGGACTGGAGTAGAACCGATAACATTATTTGCAGTCATGGTGATCTATTTAAACACGCGCGAACTCATGAAGTAGTTGAAACAATCTAGACTAAGTCAAACAAAAACTTCGTATTGCTTAAATAAATTATGATTTTGTTTTCGAGAAGTTGAAATGCCTTATGTTAATTTTTGTGTTAAAATCTGCGAAAACTAAGAAAATACCGTTTTAAAAATATCTTTAATTGGAAAAGAATTTGACAATATAAGAGTACGCCGTAAGTTGACAGGTAGTATACAAGCGGAAAGGCAGGACAATACGTAGTCAAACTGAAGATCCTAGATTGAGAATATGACAGTCGATAACTGATAAAGAAAAAATCTCAATTATTTTTACTAGGTGGTTCTATTTGTAAAAGAAAAGATGTAGAGTAAATAACAAGAATGACTTTTTGTTGCGCAAATCTTTGCCTAACTTGCACACGTGTATATCCTCTGTCGTTATAATAGAGCCATGAAACACGAGAATAGAGTCAGTATTTAAGATAGCAATAAAATTATACTTTTCTAGCAGATCACTAAATGTATAATAGTATATGATAGACTTCATCTTTAAAATTGTTTATTTTTTTTGTTAGAAAATACGAAATATTCGGTAGTGTCATATGTGAAAAGAATTTAATTAGAAATATTTCTAAAGATCGAAATGACTTCACAAGAAAACAGCAACATCGACAGTTCAGGTCCAGAATGTTTTCACATTGGTGTAGCTTCTTGATGATCCTGGCTACCATGTATAATTAATTATTGACAGTTGATCTTGATAATGAAAATATTAATATGATATGAGAACAGGTATTGTAGTGTGCAAGTGACTAAACAATAAAAAGTTTCAGTAGGAAAAATCGTTGTTGAAATTGCTGCAGGGTTAAAATGTACATTTTTTCATCGAGTCACTCTAGTTAATCACAAAGAACAATTTATATTGTCTAATCGAAAAAAGATTTATTCATCTCTCTTTCATTTAATTATTCAGATATGGAATAAATAATTCGCATAATATCACCCGACGCGTCGGTTATACAAAGTCAATCATGCTGAGTCAAGAATTTGACTTCTTACTTGAAATGAATCAAAAAAACGATAGCATTTGTCGTTGCATCGAATTTTTGTTACACGATTCTCAATCATTATGAAGTAATAGCCATTTTGTGAAACACGATCTGAAACGAGTGTTGAAGTACATCGCGTAGAAATTTAGACCC
>CAJNYU010001127.1:638308-678687 GCA_905331475.1 Rotaria socialis
ATTTACACCCGGCATAAATATATACCCCCCCCCCCCCCCCACAGACCGGGACAGAGAAATTAATTAATTAGCTAATTGGTTAATTCATTAATTTCTCTGTCACAATCTGTAATGATTTCTACTGACTCCGTAGATCAAAATACATACCGTGACCGAAACGCTGCATATATGATTACAGACAATGGCAGAAAAGCTACAAAGACTCACAGACAGTGGTAGACAGGTTCCAGCAAATGAGTTTCATCGTGTTTCACATTTTAATCTCACAGGGATTGCGCTAACAGCTTTTTATGTTGCTTATAAAAAAGTCGACTTAACATTACATTCTAATATAATATCCCAAGCAAAATGAATTCAGAATATTTTTATTATACATTTAGAGAGAATATATTTATATTCTTGTTTGAAGATACACAAGACAGCTCCGAACAGAATGGGAGGAAAATGGTCCCACGGGATTTACATATCGCCCCACCCCATTCGGCACCCTTATACATGGTACTTTTAATGATTCACGATTCATCAACTAAAGTCAGCTGATTGTTCAATTTTTCTTATCAATTATAATGCCAAGATGAGATTAATACCTTCAAAATATTTTTTATCGTTTAATCTTATTATTCTTTTATTCTAAACAATATATCACTTGCAAGATCACTCACAGCAAAATTCACTATTACTTATCGGCAAAATTTTTAATAAAAGTAGTGTTGTGAAACGGTTTCAAGCATAACGAGTGGGCTCTTTATTTCAAAAAAATTATCGGCTATTATTCCAGTCACAGTAGATTTAATTGAGTATTAAAAATCAGCGAAACACAAACTCAATCAATCGTCATTTATTGGGTTTCATGTGCACCAAGCACCACTCCAATTTACTCGACATCGCGGATTGCAACATGGTGGATCGTTGCCACATACAGCACCAGCTGGACCACAATTTTCTTTGTCGACAGTTTCATGTTCTAGTGCAGCGAGAATTGCACCGGCTTTTGTTACATGAATGAACAATAATGATGCCAGAATTGCACAGATAAATAATGTTCGATACAATGAATGCATAGCTAATATTGACAGAAAATAGAATCAAATAAATGTTTGTATGAATACGATCAACTGAGATACTATGCATCTTATCTCGTGTTATTCTACTTTACCTGCTTTTTATTTTCACCACTATGACGTTAGCAAAATACAGATATGCTTACAGTGGCAAAAGACGCACACTCCACAGCATGAGTATGATGATTTTGTTTTTATCAATCATGACGCTAGTAAATATCAGATGTACTTGTAGAAACTTAAAAAACGAACCTAATAAGCGTCAAACCAAATATTGTCGAAATCTCGTATAGACTCTAAAGAGCCTGAAGAATAATTAAAAACAAAGAGAATATTCGGATGTGTACTGTGGCAACGACAATTTGCAGTGCCAATAGACTTTGGAAAAGACTGCAGAAAATTTTATTTTCTTTTGCTAATTATATATATATGTAATTAAATATTCGCCATAAGCTTGTTCATAATGGTAAGTGAGAAAGATATGATTTTCATCTGTAATAGAATCGAACCCAACAGGTGCAGTATTCATCAATAAAATTTGTAGAAACATATTTATGACTATAAGCTGCGTTTGATGAAAAATAGATACCTTTGCCGTAAACATTACCCCATGAAGAAATGCGTTAGAAGAAGACAGCAAAGCAATCAAAGTCGATATTTACCATTCTTTCCAGTAAAACCTCTATCAAAACAATTCTTGATGATAGCATCGTCAGCTTTCTGAGCACAACCATAATACAAACGTCTTTCCGTATTCTGTTTCAGCCTTGTAGTGAAATCTTGAAAATGTGCTCTATGCTGCACGCACCACCGTTCATTTTGGATACGTTCAATTCTGCTCAATTTCTTGCCGTTACTTTTGATTGACGATTGGAAATTTGCAGAGGTTGGTTGATATTCCTCCGTAGTTTTCTGAACCAGAAATTGTATTTTATTCTCTGACGAACGAACCCAAGTTGTAGGCAGCCAATGAACAACAGCTGTTTCCGAACCTAAAGAAAGACGTTCTAATCTGAACATAGCTCTTTATGTGTCCAACATTTAGAGTGAATATTGTCGTATCTTCGAAAAAAAGATTTGTTTAATTATGAAAGTTTCTCTAATTGCATGTGATACTTATTTGAGTGGGGAAATATTGAAAACGTGAATTAGTATGATCGAAGCGAAATTGATAGTCTACATGATTTCTCTGTAGGAATTTATTTACGAAATGCGTCATAAATATCTTAATTCGTAGGTAGAACAAAATATTCAAACATCTTGGATACTTTATCGTGGTCAACCTCGTATGCCAAAATATGAATTAGAGAATTTGAAATCTAATATCGGGTTTTTAGTTTCGACTAATGGATTTCTATCGTCTTCAACCTCTCCTGATGTTGCTAAACTGTTTTTTTGCTGGTTGTAAAGACACTGACGACTATAAGGTCGTTATCTTTGAAATAACTGTCGATGGACCAAGTCTTAAAAATACCGTGTTTGTCGATATTGACAAATACTTAGGGATAAATTGCGACAGTGAGATACTATTTAATATTGGTTCGATTTTAAAAATTGAAGATGTCAATCACAATTCTGATATCGGTGCGTGGGTAATCAAAATGAAAGCGACCGATGAAGGTATATATGAAATTCAAGAAACAATTGATGCAAAAAAAAGAGAATTTTGCACAACTAATATTTATTTGATGTTTGGTCGTTTGTTACTCGAAATGAATGAATATACTAAAGCGCAGTCATATTTTCATATGATGTTACAAGTCTTACCCAAATCACATGAAGATCGAGCTTCAGTCTACGATCGTATCGGGGATCCAAATATGAGAACAACGAACTGCGGAGCGGCGTTTGTCAATTTTAATTTGGCATATGCAACAAAAAAGAAAAAACTGACTTAAAAACATCCTTGTATTGGTGTAACACGGAACAATATTGGGAATTATTATTGAGCCATTGGAAATTATACTCAAACACTTGAATATTATACAAAAATTTTACATTGCAGAAACGATCAATCTAGTATGGCTAGAATTCAGATTAATATCGGCGCCATCTATAGGATGAGTAATGATTGTGAAAAAGGCTTGAATTACTGATCATCGACTTCGCCTCCATTGTATAAAATCTTTAACTGATTTGTATGTGAAAGGAAATATGAAAGAATGTGCTATACAATTCTGTCTGCATCAATTATCTGCCTGAAATGCATGTCAATATTGCACATCTATCTATGAAAATCAGCGAGCTATTTGAAGATAGTAACGATCAAAAGAAAGATTTATTGCTAAAAGCATTACGTATTCTGGAGACAAGTGTTCATCTTGAATATGTTGCAACAGCTAATTGTTTAATGATGATCGCTGAATACTACCAAAAGCAAAATTTCGATGAGAGAGCTTCAAATTATTATATACGAGCTCTTGAAAAACGAAAAAAATCTACCCAAAAGATCATTTCATCATACTCAAAACACAATCTCTAATTGGCACTAATGGAAATCAAACATAATGAACGTTATATATTTTTTCTGTATGGCAAATCTGAGCAACAAATTGGTATGCATTGAAAAAAATCGGGCAAAAACAAAGTCTGCTCTAAGTGTGCTATCAGCAAACTTCAAGTTTGTTTTCAAAAACAAAAAATTAGCTACATATTTGACTCGATAATAGGTATTAACGATTGCAATTCTACACATTTCATGCAAATAAAGTCTCCATGAGTATGATTTGAACTTTTGCAATGGATATTTTCTTCACTTATCTGTTCAATAGTGTGCCAATCGCATGCACTTGGCAGTTCTCGAAAGAAATTAGTTACATTAAATTTGTCACTGTTTTGGCGGATATATGCTAATACATCTGTTGAACTAATTGCTTTGAACTGATAAATATTTGTATTGATTTCAGTTTTGTAAGGACTCCATTTTTGAATGTCTTGTTCGTATTCATACGCACAAGGGATTTTGAATTCTATACTTACCTTAAAAATTCTATGTCCTCCTAAGTCTAACGGTAAACCATCGTAATCTGACGGCTTAATGGCATGCCAATAATGCTCACCAAGACTGCAAATTTCATTAGTCAGTTCAAGTGCTTCGAGTGAATAAGTTCTGAGAGTAGTTTGTACTGTTTGCTCGCTAGGCTCATATAATTCATCATAATCATCATAGTATTCTGGTGAAATACGAAAACCGAAAAGTTCAACGAATATATGAGCATGATGAAGAGATGACGATTTGACAAAAGCATGCTTGATCTTGTATCCTACTCCATCTTCATTTTCATTCGCGTGAGCTAATTGAAAGAACATGATGAATCTGTACTAAAAAATTAATTATTTCGAGCAAACTTATATAGATACTAGTATGTTAGAGTATTTCACCATCGATTTACACTGTGGCGTAATTACATAGGACAAATATAAAGAGCACATGAAAAAATGAATATTGACATAAGTGTAGGTTTACTTCTCGTTGATATTATATGATACACAACACTTATGTTTATCTTTCAAAATAAAAACTTTTAATTGAACAACAACTGAGAACGACGCTAGATGAAATTTTATCCATATAATAAGAGTAGTCAGTTAAACTGATTAATTTTTAGTAAAAACAAACGATTATTGAATCCATCAAGATATATTAGCCGAGTGCAGGATGAAAGCGAGCAGCTCACAGTTAATCATGGCAAGACAGGTTGATTTTATTCATTTTCTCTCGAATAGTCACCGAAAAGATAATGCTTATTATTCAATAAGATGGTGAAAGAATTTATTAATACAATAAGTCTTCCATGTAATACAAAGAGAAAAAAATAATGATATTTGTTTTATTTTTATTTTTGTCTACTTGCTTCCATTACTCGTTTTAGTACTCGTCATATCTTAGGAAATCGGACTTCTCGAGGGTACCGGTGTGGGTGTTACCGTCAATGCTCATCTACAAACCACACCCATAATTTTATGAATCGTATGGCCGTCGCATATCCTGTTTCATAGTAATTTCCTAGTGAATACGAGGCTTGTCGAGCACTACTAAAATGTATCCATATCTATTATTAACTGAATGTTTGAAGCTTCATATAGCCATGGTGTAACTTTCAATTCACTGTAAAAAAACATAAGAGCACAATAATGAACCCTTGAGAGCTTCTTATTCTACTCCTATTTTTTTACAGTATACACCAATACTGAGGCCCATGATGTGCGCGACTGCTCGTAAACCGTATAAGATCGCATTGTTTAGAGCAAAATACACAGAAGCACGTCTATTGCACTAAAATAGCTTGCTTGTCATTACTTATAAAAATCGCTGCCTCAATGGTGTGCTCTACAGTAATTTCTCATGAAAATTATTTTCAGTTCTATATTCTTCTTTCTTTCGATTTACGTTTCATCTTTCTTCACGTTGGATTAATTATATTTTTAAAACATTGTGTTTTTTTTGAAAACCAATCAATAATATCGAGCTTCTCTTTCTTGATTAACATGCATGAAAAGTATCCTATATAATTAGTTATTTCAGCATTCGAAACAATCGAAGAAAGGAGCAACTCTCAAATAAAAAAGCGCTCCGGGAAGCCATTAGCTACCCGTGTTAGTAAGCAACAATTATTCGTAAGTGCTATGGTCATGCATATATTAGCATGTCAAAACGCGATCTTATTTGTAGAAATCCAATTCTTCATCTGACGTTTATCCCTAAATCATTGGCATTACTGGGGGAGAAAAGGTATTTTTCGGTCTGAAGTAAGCTGCAAAATCTACATGGGTACAGTAACTGGAAACCTTTTGAAATAGTACTCTATATTGGGGTCTCGAAACTGAAACCAAGTTACTAGGGGTGCATCAATTCCAATTCGAGCCAATTCAATTCCTAAAATTGGTCGGAATTGGTCTGAAACCGGTATAGAATTATCTCTAAATGAGTGTAGAATTAACTGAAATTGATGATACATTTGATTAGTCTTGACTAACAAGTGCTTGAATTTGCCAAAAATGAAATAAAGAAAGTAGGACGCATAAGACCTTAAATCTGAAAATTGAGATTTTTATCATGAAAGGTACAAGTCGAGCTACAATTAATAACATATTTGGAATCAGCGCAAAAAACTGACTCGAACAATGTGTATTTTAAATACTTTCGGCTACTTTTTTTTCTATCGAAAATTCATCTGGGGTACTCCTCAGGGTTCAGTCCAATAATAAAAGATGATTTTTTTTTAATGCTCAGGCATGCGACCTTTTTTCTATATTACTAAGCATTTTACATGCTTCACAGTTAATTACTGCTGTCCAAGTTGCTTTCTGATTAGTTTAATTTTTTGACTGGACCCTGAGAAGCACCCCATGTGAATTTTCGGTAGAAAAAAAGAGTTGCCGAAAGTATTTAAAATATAAATTGTTCGAGTCAGTTTTTTGCGCTGATTCCAAATATGTTATCAATTGTGGTTCAAGTTGTAGCTTTTATGATAAAAATCTCAATTTTCAGATTTAAGGCCTTATACGTCCCACCAGGGTTGCCAGATCGAAAATTTAAAAATCGGAATTTTTTTCCCTAAAATCGGAAAATAATCGGAAAGTGTTTTTTTAATGCTAAAATAGCTTATTTGTTTTTCCCTTGATAACACAATATCATTGATTCTGTTTCTGTTCATTTTTTCAATAATCTTAGAATCAATTTGATATAAAAATGTAATCAAAACACGCTAAAATTTATTAAACGTCACAATGTTTTTTCGCTCATATTTTTCATTAGCTCGAATGTCCTTCAATATATCACGCTGAGTTAAAAGATATTTATACAAATACTCGCTAGGATAATTAAGATTCATTCTGATTGTCAATTCTGCAGCAGCTAATTCAATATTCATTCCATTACGATAATCAAACCATAAATGTCTCATTATGACTAAATATACTTTCGACAAAAGGGTTTGCTCGTGGAATTGAAAAAGTCTAACTAATGAGTTTTTTCATATTTTATGTTGAATTCGGACAATTATTTAGTAAGACAGACCAGAATTGATCGGTTCGTATACGATTAAATTATCTTGGAGTGCTCAAAAAACCTAAATTTAAAAAAAATTCAAGAAACCGAAGAAAATCAGGAAATCGGAAAGTTATCGGAAAACGATGCAAAAATCGGAACGCCGGAAAGCCGTTGGAAAAAGGTTAAAAAATCGGAATCTTTCCTGCAATATCGGAAGATCTGGACACCCTGCGCCCCACTTTCTTTATTCTATTTTTCGCAAATGCAAGCACTTGCTTGCCAGGACTAATCAATTTTACCATCAATTTCAGTTAATTCTACACTCATTTAGAGTCAATTCTATACCGGTTTCAGACCAATTCCGATCAATACTAAACCAATTCCGACCAATTCCAATTTCAACCAATTCCAGACGAATTCCAAGCCAAGAATTGGAATTGGAATTGGAATTGGTGCATCTCTAGATGTAGCGTCAAAACTAGCATAATGAAAATGGAAAAGTCGTGTTTGGACAGGGGTCCGATTTCGGCTGTTAACGTCCCCCGTCCTTTGTATCATAGAGAGATCTTAATGTTACTAATACCGTTTCAACGAGTATCAGACGAAATTCCATTCTTGAGATCATCACGTCACAAAAATGCTGACTTTGGATGCGTACGCGATGGACTACATGAATGCTTCTGCTTCGCATCGCATTAGTAAGATGGCACTATATGTTGATAGTTAAAAACGAAAAAATAAATAAATATTAGAAATTTATTTTGAAGTAAATAAATCTTCTTGTGTTCTCACGTTTTCTTGATAGCTTCCAATTTGAATTAAGTAATATCAACTGACGGTTATTTTGTTCCAACTTGTCTAGTGTATATGCCATTTATGACAACATACAAGATTGATATGATATTACTGATAACAAGTCATCATGAAAGGTTATCTCATATTGATCAATATTAACAAAGAAGCTAGTGATTTCCAAAGAATTTCTAATTGAAAAATCGATAGTGACTACCAACTAGGTGTATCAACTGGCAAGTAGATCGACGGCGGCTTAGGCTTCAACTACCAACAAGGCAGAACATTATATGTCTGCTTGATCTGTCGATTATTGATTGTTAATAAACTAGAATTGTTGTTAAAGAGATTTTGCATCTATTTGAAATTGAAAAACACCGGAATTAAAAAGATTATATCAATATTGAAAACTTTCAGTCCAGTTTTTTCTTCAATGTGAACATGTCTTTTTATAAGATTCGGTCTAAAAACAAGCGAAATAAGACACTCAGTTGACTTATTTGAACTGGTAGTGGTAGTTCAAGAATATTTGCAAAAACATTTCGTGAATTCTAGTCACATCTTGAAGCTTTTTCCTGATAATCTGACAAGACAAAAACAGATTTATCGATGTGAAAGTAATTTCTAGCAACTATTTCATAATTCAGTCAATTATACACTCACCGATACTAATAATAAGTCAAAAAATCATCTTATTGAATTGAATTATGCACATCAAGGAAAAGTTAATAAGATCAGTCGAAAAAAAGGATTCCATCAAAGTTAATTTCTCATAATCTTATAACTACAATGTATTTCATTATTTACTGTTTATATAAAAATACGTATGTAAACTATCAGGATGCGAGTGCACCTGAGGACTAAAGTAATACCCATCGCTGCCTGTGACCTCACCCATGCCCGCGCTTTTAACTTTTGTGAGTATTCGCTTCTCATTCCCAGATGTACACCCAACGAAAAATATTTGTCCTATGATCCTCATCGGAAAAGGTACCGTTCGATAGACGATGAAATTTTCTATTGGTTAGGTTACATTTTTTTGCCTTCCTACTTCATTATTTCGTATAAATAACCATGTTGTCAACAATAGCTGAAGGTTATGAGAATGTTATAGACGATTTGTCCTTCAAAACAATTTTCATAAAATCTCAGGCACATTGATTTATGGAAATTTTCAAGATTATCGACTTTTAATCGAAAAAATCGTTTAAATATTACCGTTTTACGGTTTTCTTGTTAAAGACATACAAATTCCTCAAGTATAAATAGTGTGACTGACTTCTCGCACGCTGTTTTGGACACACTCAACATGCTCAAATCTACTAGGAAATTTCTTCTTTGACACCAGCATTAGTTCCATTGTGTTTTACATTGTCAATTCTCATAGGAATCGCACGAGTAGCTTTTGAAATTGTTCACGCTCGAATGAGCGAGTCTTGTTATTGGTAACATCAATAGAAATTCACACCACAGTAGTGCACACGCAGTGAACCTTGTGTATTACATTCAAATGAATGACATCGAGAAAATATTATGAAGAGACAAATGAGACTAAGTATAGACGACACTCATATTCAATATGGTACATTACTTCTAAATAACAATATTAAATACAGATCATCAAACTCGATAAACTCTTCAAATATAATTCTTCGCTAGAAAATATATTACGAGTTCATTTGCTTCAAAGATTATGTTAAGTTTCCTGAAACGAGTTTGTCATGGTAAGTCCCTGCGATAGAAATGAGAGAAAAACAAAAAATAATTAAACGATGCAATGCCTTATGTTTTAATTTTTAAACAGAAACGTGTTGTTAAATAATTCTAACCGATAAATTCTACTATAGATTGTTTCATACTGCCATTGTGATAAATATATGTTGTCTAGCGTAAGAAAACATGCGGTAGACGAACAGAAAGAAAATATATCTTAAGATTCGTCCATTTAATCGTCGGATACATCATTTTGTATGTGATTACTTTTCAGTAGAAATTCGTAAATAAAAATGAGTTCGATATCGAAAGCATCAAGTCGATCATCGTCATCATCAGGTTTTTCTTCGACTATACATGAACCTTTTTCACTGGTTTGTTATTATTGTTTATTTTTTGAATTTTATTTTTTTTCGTTCCTATTTTTAGACTTCAACTACACAAACAGTACTTGACATTCGACGAGCTGATATTAATGCTCGTGCGATATTTTGTGGCGAACAAGTGAATAAAAAACAAATAGAAAATGTAAAATAATATTTTTCAATTATAGGATTGCCGATTGAATGAATTACGTCGTATGACGGGTGCAATTATTGATCTTAATGTAGTTCAAAATACAAATAGTCCATTTGAACGAGTCAATTGGACAATATTTCATCGTAATAAAGAAGTTCGCGATTTTATTATCCGACGTCTTACTCATTGGTCACAACAAACACAAATTCTTTGTGATATGGCTTATGCGGATGTGATTTTCCTACAAGAAAAACGTAATTATTTCTTTGATTTTGTTATCTGCAAAAACACCGGGAAAAATCGATTTAGAAAATCAGCAGATACAAAAGTCACCGCCACTTACAGCAGCCAATTTCGGACGTCGAAATCGAACACAAAGTTTAACACGTTCGTAAACATTCTTGTTTTAATTTATTAAAAAAAAATAAACTTACAGAATCAGCAACAACAAATTTTCATCCAATAAGAAATCAAATGCCTAGTACACCAACAGCATCATCATATAAACGCGAATTGCCATTTGCAGGCCTTCTAGGCCGTACTTTATTAAGTATTTATTGAAATGAAGATCATCCATCGTTTTTATTTCAAGTTAATTTCAGAACTCGATCCACGATTCAATGACAATGGGAAATTATTTAAATCAAAGACAGATATTCGTCAAACTGAAGAAATAGTTCCTACGTGTGCAGCTGAGCATGTAAGTACTTGAAATGAGATTTTTATTTTAGTTTTCTTTTACTACTTGTCAAGGTTGACATCACGCCAATTGAAATCAGCCAATTAATGGAAACAGCAAAATGGGCGGGCTTGCTATCGGACACATCCGAAAATGAACTGTAAATAATTTGGATTCCTCTGAAAAGACACATGAATTTCAATTTTTTTAGGAATGAAAATCGAGTCTGCTTTGCAGATACAGTGTCATTGTCAAAACTAGCCGAAATCTTGAAAAATAATGAATTAAAACCAACATCGGATGTTCGTGACATTGATAATATTATACAACAGAGTACTATGAATGTAACCAGCCGTGAACAAATCCGAAAAATGGATGGCAAAAAATATTGGTTTCACCGTGTTATACTCGATGGTCATATACAGTTTCCTGTTGGAATAAGTCAAGATGCTAGTGAAGCTCGACGCCTCGCCTATCGACAAATGGTCGCTGTCTGTTTGAATGAAGACGGTATTAAAATGAAAATGATAATAGGTAATCGCGTTAAGGTAGTCAAAGGACCAAAATTACAAGGCCAACATCGTCCTATTCATGATGATCTCGATATGAATGGTAAAAGATTTTTATTTGATTAGGAAATATATTTAGTTTTCTGTTTAGCGACCTATATTTCAATGAATGATTTATCATGCTTGTCTAATTGTAAACTGGTACATTAAATGGAAGGGAATGAACTTTATTTTTATTTTTATATTTTCTGAAGTGCATGTTAATTGAATATATGTTAATAAAACAGAATCTTTAGATCGATAGCATTCTCAATGCAATAGAAAATTTTATAAAGATTAATGTTAAATAAAATCTTAATGTGTGAATTCACTTAGATATAGCATAAAAATGCGTTCATTATAACATACAAAAGAAAACGGAAATCGATTGTTTAGCTTTGTAGGTTTACAAATCTGTATTAATTGAAAAGAATACGTGCATTAATTTTTAGTGTACATTGGATGGAATAGAAAATTATTTCTTTTTTTAAAGGATCTATTGATTTTATTTCATTTAATATTGACCGAATTTTAGAACTAACTGCGTAACTATAGTATTCTTTTAATATTCGATTCAAATAAAAATGTTACCAGTCAAAAATAGCACTTAATATGTGTATATTACAGTAAAAGCAATAACGACAGCTGCCGTAATACACTATGCCTCACAACAGGCATCTTGAATCGTTTCTTTTTATGTATCTATGTATGTATTTGTGTGTTCTTGTCGTCAAAGCAGAACAGAATGGCGTTATTCACTCATTGCACTTGAACCATAACCAATAGAATTTATTTTCTTTTTTTTTTGAAATACTTTGAAGAAACCAATTGTGCACCAGTACATTAGGAAATTTTGTTGACAGTAACCCCATACCTTTGTTGAACAACTTCAACAAAAAAGAAGAAAAATTACAAACATGCGTCTCTGATTTATTTATGAATCACAAAAAGTTTTACGAAATGACAGAAAATGTTATGACTAATATTTCTCTAGATACTTCAAATGAAAAACAATTATGTCTCTTTTTCGTTGATGTCATAGTGAGGTAAGCAACTATAATGAAAAGTTTTGAATTTTAATTGACACATGTTAAATATTTTCTTTTATAATCGATAAAAATGTCTATTTGATAATCGACAACAAGATAAATAAAAATATTAGTTATTTCTTTTCTTTAAATACTCTGTATATTTGTGTATGATAAATCACTTTGTTTTTCGGCTATGAATGTTCAATATAACCATAGAAATAATAGAATAAAAACAAGATTCTTTAACGCTATTAAATAAATTTTCTAGTTCGCCCAAAATTGTTATTTTTAGTCAATAGTAGAAATTCAGCTAAAGACAAACTATGAACATTTGAATGAAAACAATAAAAAATGTCTGTAAAGAAAAACTAAGATATTATATCATATAGTCCATGTTGATCCTGTTAAGTGAGTAAGAAAACGGGCATTTGCAATACGGGTACGAACGAGTCACCATGGGATGAAGAAAAGAAAAAAAAGTGGAGAACGAAAGAAAAAAACGATAGATAAAACAAGGACGGAAGAAAACGACAGTAGGAGAAAGAGAAAAAATAGGGTATATGTAACAGACGAAAGAAAAAAAATGCGGACGTACGACCACGACGCCTTGAGATTACTTTTTTTTTTTGATAACCGAACAGAATGAAGTAGATGCGTAAGGCATACAGAGAACGAGTAACAATCGGCTAGTAACCACGTTGACGACATATTTGACAAAAGGTTGGCGATTGACTGTTGTATTCTTTGTTCGATAAGACAACACGGTATTCCCCACACTAAAAAAGACTCGTAGACAACATCTGATCAGTTGCTATTTTTTTCCTATTATTACTGGTTCATGTGTATGCAGTTAGACATGACAATTTTTATTTTGCGTTTATCTTCGTATGTGTATGCGTATGTATAGGAGCAGCTTAGTATATATGTTTCATAGAAAAAAAACACTCTTATTTCACTACTTTATGCGTTCGTTATTTTAGGTTTTAGCGTATTTAGAATAGGACTGGTCTAGAAATGTATGCACCGCATTTTTCAATTTACATCGGCTGATTTATTATTAGTATTTTATTTGTCCGATGATATTTTATCTCTTTGTTTATTTTAGTTGAGATTGTTCAATAATATTCATGGATTTATTATGAAGCATCCTGCTGACAATTGAATAACATGCGTTATTATAATCCGTTATATACTCGAAAATGGACAAAAATCTTTGTGCCGGTGTCAACATTTTTTACACAACTAGGTGAGAAAAATATTCATTTTTTGCCTTATCACGATATAAAATCCCGAGAGCTTTAATTTCCTTTTTATCAAATTAATACTGATAACGTACAAGAAAAGAAACGAAAAATAACGTTAGGGCTTCTTTTTTGCGCCTTTTTTTTTATCTGGATTCTTGTAGATATGATAATAATCGAAAAATTAACAAACATCAACTTGATGTTTTTTTTCTTCTACTTTAATTATTCCTCTTTATTGAGGTTCAATCGTCGAGAACGAAGTTTTGATTAGTTTGAAAAATAAAACTTAAAAAATAGAGTCGAATAGCGACGAATAGAAATTCGATTCTTTCTGCAGAAATGTTAATGATATTTACTCTGCCAATTTCTTTTAAAAATTACCAAAATTAGTTCGACTATAGATATTCTAAATGTAAAATGGCAAGTACAAAATTAGTTGAAGGTCATTTACTAGCAAACCATAAATATATTTATTTAGTGGCTTTATTGCCGCGAAATTCATTGTATTTTTTATTTGTTTGAACAGCAAAAGTACATCAATTTGACACAGAAAGAACTCGCTCTTATTATTATAGTTTGATTTTAAATACATTCGATAACGTTAGCAGCACACGATCATTATAAATTCTATACTGTTTATAGTTAAAAATATAAATTCGATTAAAGAAGACCTATCAAAAAACTATTTTTGCTTCTCGAACTAATCATAGGTCAAATTGAAAATGAGTACTAATTGTGTTATGATAAACCATAATAATGGAAAGGAAAATGAAGCTTGTACTTCAATCTGTTATTCTTCCTGTTTTATTTTCTAGCGTTTGATTCATAAGTCCACATGACATGAAGAAAACGTTTACACACCGTTTTATGAAGGCAGATTGCTTTTGTTTGGGAAACTATATGATTCATCTTTGGTTTTGCTTTCAGGTAGTCAGTTAGGTTTTCAGGCAAACACAAATAATGATGAATCAACGACGCCTTTATCAAGTGAATATACCGCCAATTCATCTTATGGTAATAATTCGTCATCATTGTCAACGTTATTTTCAACGTTAACATCACAATTTCGACCATCGTATAAAACCTTAATACCCTATAAAAATCATCCTAATGGCATTGTTAAACATGATAATAATAATTTAATTTATCACCAACTTGATATTCATAGAATAAATGATGAAAATAATAATGAGAAAAATAATAATATGACTAATAATTCAATTCTTATTGATATACCAACAAATTATTCAAACGATTTGTTGATCGATACCGATAATAAACATTCAAATTTTTTAACTTTAAAAGAAAATTTTATTTGGATAATTTTTGCAAGTTTACTGTATTTTCTATGGTTTATATTTATTGCTGGTATTTCAATAGTACATATTTTAATTTATTCAGCTTTACTTATATCTTATATTCTATCCGAGCGCACAAGACGTTTTGCATTAGCGATATTAATTTATTTGACATATTTACTTTTATACGATGCATTACGTTTAATACCTAATTATACGGTATCAACTATTCATATAGAAGATATTTATTTAATAGAAAAAAAACTATTTGGTATTGTTAAAAATGGACATATGATGACATTGAATGAGTATTTTCAGCAAAATCATATACCATTATTAGATGTTTTCACCGGATTGTGCTATCTTAATTGGTAAGAATCCCATCTATATATGATATTCAACAATGAAAATATTCTCTATTCAATTTGTTTCCTAGAGAAATGAATTTGACAAAAATTTTCTGTTAGGTTCTAAAGATCCTATATACCGATTACACTTCGTAATTTTGTTGCGGCCTTGAAATAAAAAAAAATTCAATGCACTATATCACTATTTATGATGCACCATAAACAAACTTTTAAAACGCTTCAAGTTCTATACTCTAAAACGAATAGGCTTATTAGCGAACTTGTATAACTTTTGAAGTTTCGTACCGATCTACCAGGTCTAAGAAAATGTTTAGCAGCTCGTGCCCTGGTCGCTTTTTAGTTGTGGAATAAATATATTATTTTTCGAGCGCAGTAAATAGTTTGAGATGGTTAGAGTCGTAGATAAGGTATCCATGGTTTTGTTGTCAGTGTATTTATGATACTAGCGTTCTCCGTTATGCTGGTTTTTTTCTGGGTATAATTTTTGATTGACAAACGATAAGGAATATGTTTAAGATTCTGCAAAAGTTGAGATGTGTAGAAATTTTCCGCATACCTCGAAGCTATTTAACAAGTCGACGACAGTAATCAATACTGTTTTCAGAAGATACAACGGTCAAAATAGAGAATTAAGCAGTCCAGCGTTGACTTGATTTTTTTATGTTTGAAACAGTTTGCCAGGATGAACTTTTTCATGTAGATTTTTGCCTTTTAAGCGGATAAAAGGCGTAATGTATTGAAAAAAAGACGGGAGTACTTTTATGCGTAATAGTGAGAAAGCTTAAATAGAAAAAAAAGCCGCGCGTTCCTAATGATCTTGTAAAGAAAATAAAAAGTAGCCGCATGTGGTGGGCTGCTTCCAAGAATTCTAAGATACGAGATCGAAAATAGTTCTTGAATAATATCAAGACTCGAGTCATTCTGTCATTGATTAATGAAAATTTATCTGTAAGCTATTGTCAGGGCGCTGTGCTTCTAATTATTTACTACGAATAGAATTTTCTATTTAGTTAACAATAGCAGAAACAGGATGTAAACAGTAACTGACGAATATCTAAGTGCCTTTTACTCAGCCGCAGAAAAATACTTAGCTATAGAGAACTGGAAATTTTCCTGTTGATTATTCATGAAGATACTATCCTCACCCGAGAATTAATTTGTGTTTCAATTGTTCGCAGATGAAATATTGATATTATTTTTACCAACAAAAGCTTTTGCGTCTTATCTCGTTTCTATGGAGACAGCGAATTTGATCACTCTTGAGATATTTAATCCTGTGAGAAATTCATCTGTTTTATAAGTTTATAATCAACAAGAAAAACTTGTGAAGCTAAAATTTGAAACTTACTTCTTCTATTTGTGCTGTATGATTTATTTCAATGCTGCTATGTAATAATGATAGTCTGTAGTAAATAGATAGATTTTCGGAGTAGAGTACATCAATGACTAAATATTAATATTGATTGCCTATCCGCTGAAAGGTTCCCAGAGACTGATTGAGAAATATCTGGGGAATCTCTGGATTATACAGAACGAGTGAAAAAGAAAAACCTTCCAACGGAAGTACCGGAATGTATTCATTATTTTTATTAGCACTTATGAATTCCTAATATAAATCTTTTCGAGTGGCAAATATAATTTGATTCGTGGACGAGACCGGCGGAACTCTTTAAAAGGTCAATTTCTCTTTAAAAAAAAACAGATATTTTGAAGACAATAAATATTGGCTGATCCAAATTCAACTAAAACATGAATGGATCTCTTTTAACGTTTATCAGATGTTTTAGAGATAGCCCGCAACTTTTACAGCAACAGGAGATACGATTGTAATTAAGACATTTGATGTTACATTTGAATAAGAAAGCTGTGAGCAGCGAAAATCGGAAAACATAAATCTAATTATCGACTTTTTAAAGATGGCCAGAATATTACGCTGTAGCACTTTCAATCTATATCATATTTTTGTATTCTATTTCTAGGATTCCAATACCATTAATCTATAGTCTCTATCTTTATCGTTATAAAAGTAAACGAGATTATATGGATTTTGCGTTCACCTTTCTATTAACAAATCTGCTCGGTTTTGTTGTTTATTATATAATCCCAGCAGCGTATGTAATTTTTTTTTGCTTAATAATAATTATTATAATCTTATTCAATTTTATCCTTAGGCCGCCCTGGTATGTTGAATTGTACGGTTTTGAATTTAATCTAAAAGCACCTGGTAATGCAGCTGGCTTTATACATTTTGATCAGATAACAGGTTTAAAGGTTTTCTCGTCGATGTATTCAAAAAACGCAAATGTCTTCGCTGCTATTCCGTCGTTACACGCCGCATATCCATTAATCACTGTGCTGTACGGTTCATTGAGTAAAAAGCTTTGGCTCCATATCGGTTTTGTTTTCTTTACATTCAGCGTTTGGTTTTCTGCGGTTTATTCGCGACATCATTACGTATTGGATGTTATCGCTGGTGGAATGTGTGCTTTGACAGCTTTCATACTCTATCGTCTTCTATCTCGTATACCGACAATAAATAGGTTACTTACTGCTTACAATAAATTAATTTGAATGACTGATCTATTGGAAAATATTACATTTATTTGTATGTGAATGACAGCCATTTAATATTGTCAGATTGCTGTTTATACAAGTAAAAAAAGAGAAACAGAACTGTCTTCAGCTTGGTGTTCGCTTCTTTCTGTATTTCGGGTTCTATCTTGTTTTCTTCCTTTTTTTAAAATAAACAAGTGACAATGAATGATCTCGATAATACCATTCACATGCAAGCGATGATTTTTAAATCTCTATTAGAAATCTCCTTGAGATATCCGATAATAAGTAAACTGCGAGTTTCCGTGGATAACCGTAAATATACATTACCGGTCTTGTGGAATCAATAGGAGGAACCGTATGAGTTTGTACTATGATCTACATAGAATGTTCTATATCTTACAGCCGAAAGTACCGATTCAAAGTTCTACGGAAATCAACATTATTTAGCTCTACTAAGTGTGTAATATACAGTTGAAACTTGAGTACAGAACCTATAGATGTATTCATATTAAAATAATTTCGTAGTTTATGCTTATGTTGAGAACACTTGAGAGTAGATATAAAGTGTAGAATATCATAAAACAAAGGAGTCCTTAAAAAATTTATTACACTCTTAAAAATGCTATATCCTTTCCCCTATAGTGACTAACGCTTGAGAACAAATGCAGATCATTTATTGGCAAACGCTTTGAAAAGTATCAGTTTAAAATTGTTCACGTTACACGGTCGATATGCGATCGCCAAACGTGCTCTTTGTTGAACAAATGATCAATGCGAAAATAAGCGTTCGTGACAGTATGTCATTTAACTTCGAGTGTCATAAGATTTGAGGGTATATAATATTACCATAAACGACCAATACGTGTTCGTGTATTTAATTTTTTTCAAAGAAACTAGCGTACTATTATATTTCGGGACATTTATCGATTGACTTAATCTTTGGCGATGGAGTAAATTCAAGTACGTCGCTTGAAATTGATTCTCATAATGTTGGCTCTTCGATTTAAAATTCTTTCCGGAAAACAAAAATGTCAATATAATCTCGCAGTTTTTTGACATGTGGAAAAGAGATGATAGTGTGAGATAGAATCGTTAGTGGTAGGTTTCTCTATGATGATTTTTAATCAATTTTCAAAAGTGACAAACAATGATTTCTTATAGAGTAAAAATACTTTTTCCCCAATCGAATTTCTTAAAAAAATTCTCTCAGAAAACGTCCATCCTTCAATTTATCCAAATTACAGGTTTGCATTCACTTTCATACAAATAACGGTCAATAATTTATATTGAACTTTACAATGCCATGTGAAAATTTATTCACGTTGAAAATAAACATTGTCTCAGAACACAAAAAAAGGACGAAACTATTGCTTCATTCAGAAGGGCATTGATTTATATCTTTTTTTTTCTTGAAAATTATAGCAGAAAGCAAATGTCAGTTGACCTATAAAATTCAGACTTTCACGCTCGATTAATGTCAATAATCGGAATTTTCACTTTCTATTAACCATAGAACACATATATACTGATTTCAATTGAAAACCATTTCTAGATTGTTCTCCAACATAAAACCTCAATTAAATATTTTACACCTTTTTTCACTGGTTATAATTACATCCAATAGGTAAGCTGATGCTCGTTATTCATTCATTCATTTAAAATTTTGTTTTATTTTTTTATTTTACCACAGATCGTTTCTTTGTTTCTCTCTCGCGCTCAGTTTTCTGCCGAAAAAAAACCCTAGCTTTGATCTTTTTCAATTGAATAAGACCTTTTATTCGCATTGTTACTTATATAATAGTTAGTTCGATATGGCATCATTAAAAATGAAGCTAATTTTGATCGATTACTTGAGTAGGCGTATCAACTTTTCGTAAATCACATATGTTTGCCAAGTTGATGATTAGTTACTTTTAATAGTGACCTCTGTTCGAATTGTATGTACATATGTCTGTTGGCAGAACAAGGACAAATGTGTGTTTGTTCTCATTAGAGAAAACGAAAATCAGAACTATGCAAGTATTTAAATAACGATCATGATTATTTTGTTTATCCCTCAAGATCGTTGTTATTCTTGAAGCGACGAGCGGTATGCAAAAGTGAGAGCAGAAAAAGAGAATAGTTTTATGTACAATAGTCTGTATTTCCATAATCGATGGACAAATAAATATATTTCTTTCAACGATTCATGTGTAGAGAGCGAGAGAATGATGACTAATATTAACCCATTTATTACTATGCAAATTGTAAATGGATTCAATTTCTTCTCTTCTCTTCTTCTCTTCTTTTCGTTGGCGCCGAAAAAAACAAAAGCGGTACGAAAATTATGACTCAGTCTACTTGTCGTTGGATGTCAGAGGATTTTAATATGAGTTTGCAATAGTTGCAGTTACATGATGATATGTCATCGCGCATTTACAAATTCATTTTTCTTCGCTCACGCAATCAGTTTACTAATTTATGTTTTAATA
Organism: Rotaria socialis; assembly: GCA_905331475.1. Classification (NCBI taxonomy): domain Eukaryota; kingdom Metazoa; phylum Rotifera; class Eurotatoria; order Philodinida; family Philodinidae; genus Rotaria; species Rotaria socialis. Next base: position 658,581 of record CAJNYU010001127.1, read on the forward strand.
GTAAAGAGAAATAAGCGCATGTCCATTCTATTGAACGATCGATTTGTCTATAGGACAATTTCTATTTGTATGAGACTTCACCTTTTCTTTTCTTCTTTTTTTTAATTACTTATAATCAACTTCTCTGTCGTCATCATAATAGACAGGTCGACAAGCAATGATCATAAATCTTTTCTCCGCTCATAACAGGCATATCGAGAATTGATTTGCTAGTGACTGTCTGAACAACACGTGCATGTATTTAGCACTTTCTATCATTCATCATTTGTAGAATGAACGAATAAGACGGGTCACCATTGTAGCGAGCCTATTCATTGTCTACTTCTGCTTTTTTTTCTATGACTTGTTTTGCGTCGATCATGAAAACAATAATTCATGGCTTTAGTCATAGGTAAAACCATTCTTCATATTACCATGAGTGATTCTTGGTGACATTGCATTTTCGATAAACGTAATTTAATGATTAGGGTCGTTTTTATCGTTATCAATTACCGCCTCGTTACATTTGAACGTTTTAATATATTGATAGTTTCTATGATTTTTTTTATTCATTCACCTCTCGTCAATCAACAGACAAGGTTCTATGTCAGTTGCAAATTTTCTTTTCTGTTATATATACGTATGTATGCATTTTAACCTGCTCTTGACTTAATATAACGGAAGTGGAACATTTTTTTTATGCCAGGTTTTTTTTCATTATTCTTTTAAAAGAAGAAGTTCGTTATAGGAAGCAAAAGGTTAAGGCTGTTCGTATTTTTTCTTCTCTATCGAGCCATTCAATAATCGTAGAAATATAGGTGAGCGAATATTTTTCGATATATTTAGTAGATAAAGAGAAAGTTATTTTTTCTTTTCGTATTTCAGATTAAATGATTATTAACGAGTCTATGCTATTTCCGATTGTGATATAAATAAAAAGAAGCTTCTACGGAATAATAATAATAATAATAATAATGATGGAGTTTAACTTAAGAGAAGTATTTTCAATTTTGGATGAAAACCATGAGGGACAAATACAATTGCGTCGTTTTGTTGATGTTGCTAATAACTATTATTCAGATGCTGAAGTAAGTACATTCAAATTTCAAGTTTGAACAACTGTTCATACGAGTATAATCTTGAAGAAATGCAAAACTAGTCATTTTCTCTTTTTTTCAAGCGAGGAAAAAAACATGTTTTACCATGAAGTCAGAATATAGATGTAAGAAAAAGGAAGCATAAAAAATGACGGCTTTGTTAGAGTCAGGTGTGTATACCATAGGACGTCCCGATTTTTTCTCTCTATATATTAATCGAACGCAAAAGCTACGACCACTCTTCTGCTTTCCTTTTTTTTCTCTTATTTTCTGTCTCGTGTCTTTCCCCCATTGAATCAAATAGAATACTAATGCTGATAAACAAGTTCCTATTGATTCTATTTTAGCAACTTGCTGGAATAACAAAAGCGCTAGATCCCAAGAATACCGGTTTCATTAATTTTGATCAATTTTGTCAAGGCATCGCTCAAATAAGTTCATTGCAAGGTGTATCTCTAAAAGATGTTGCATCCGATTTAACACGTCTCAGCCGAGAAAATTCATTGGTGGAAGACTCTGATCAACGTAGTCTGGTAAGCATAAACCATTATTGAATCAATTCTATTGTTTAGAAAAGAAATAACAACGATAAGAATTTTATTTTTCCTAGAAAACAAATAATGGTTTCGATTTTTCTTTATCAAATTTTATAATCGACGAGGTTATTTGCTAATGTTTCTTTATCGATGTTTTCTTAATTTTTGTTTTTTCTCTATACAAATATTTAATTTTTAGAATCAAGACGGTAGCACGACAACATTTAACGAATACGACGTTGACAGCGAGGACACATCTCATCTTCACAATAGTAGCAAACCACACTCAAAAACCAATATTAAAAATAAAACATCGATTCATATTCAAAGCAGCAGTCCAAATAGTCAATCGATCTCACCAAGATTGGATTCGGCTATGTAAGTTGTTTTCTTATTAATTGAAAAATAAAATAGCAAAGACATGATTCACCTGTCAAAGTCTTACGTTTCATCAAAATTTTGGTAAATAAAGACCTGCTTGCAACTCAAGTACCTTCGAGAACAAAAACAACAATAATGTCTCATAGATTTTTCGATCAAATTACTCAATTCATGCAGAGAAAAAAACAACCGATCTTCAATAGAAAAAAATCAGCCAAAACCTGAGAAGAGCTTAGCATTTCGTATCTGTACAACTCGTGCTGATCGATTCACATAACGAAAACATTCGCCACAACGAATGTATCAATAAAATATCCATAAAAAAAACAGGCGTTATGACGCGAGACACATTTTACAATGTGTTTTCGATGTCAATCACGCATACTGGGCTTTTTATAATTTTTTTTCGTGTATTTATTGCACTTAATGCGACAACAAAAATTAATGTGTTGTGCTGATTTTAGAGAAAAAAATCACCTCATCGTATTAAACTACAGAAATTTTCTAACAAACCAAGGCACATGCTTTGAATGTTTAAGAATAAAACTATTCGCGTTAAGACCGGACTATCCGCAAAGAAAAAAAATGTAAAATATCGCCGGCGCGATAAGCTCGAGGCTTCCCACAAACTTGATGGTATTCATTGCTTGTTAATTAGGGTCGAAGTTAAACTCTTCCCTCGTAAATATATATTTTTTCCTTTCAGTTTCGGCGACGAAGAAGAGTTCAGCGGTGTAGCTGAACCTGATTCGAGTAATTATCTATCGGATTCAATTACCCGTCCACGTCCTACCACGCCTCAGCGTGTCTCGTACGTGTTTGTTTATTGTTATGATTCAACTTTCTGTTTTTGTTCGATGTTTCTAGTGAAATATTGAAAAGAAATAATTATCTAAAACCCGTAACTCCGGCTGAAGAACTCGAACAACATCTACAAGAAAGTGTTCGTAGAAATTCAGAGGAAAATTAAATCAATCCTAAGCACGCTTTTGATTTCATAGGTTGAGGAATTACAGAAAACTGTTGAAAATTTAACTGTACAAAAGCAAACAACAACTGATCGTTTATCTAGAATTCAAAGTGAAAATACAGATTTAAAAAAACGGTAAAATTTGAGATTGAAGATTAAATCAGTACCGTTTGCTTTAATAGACTTTTAGCGCTCGAAGACCGTTTTCAAGATATCGAAGGACATCAATCCCGAACAACACACAGTGACCAACAAAAATTCGTCGAATCTATTGTTAGTTTTAAAAACTGTGATTTAATTCTATGCAAACTTAATGTTTTCAGAATCAAATAGATCGAACTTTTCTACAAGAGAAGGAAATCCTACAATCAAGGTAAATAGTCAAAGAATTTTTTCACCTTAAAAAAGAAACTTATGTGGTTCATTCTTCTAGTGTCATGAGGTCTGTTTGCTGCTTTTTTTCTAACTACCTTAATTCTTTTCTCGTCGTCTTGTTTTTACGTTTAATCTCTCCGTGTCTTGCTTATAAATTAGAAATAGAAAATAAAATCAGTTTTCTTCATTTAGAATTAGTGCAATTGAAGCTGAACTTAAAAATACACAAACAACAAACGGGCAAATGAAGAAAGATGTCACACAATTAAAACAGGTGATTTATATCTATCGTCATGGTAACGATCGTAGAGAAAAGCAAATGTCCCTGAATCGCATCGAAATGTGAAGTCCTATGATTAGAGCCTTGTGGTGGGAATAGGCGGAGTTATGAGACGAAAAGAATTCACTCTACATGACACCATAAATTACTAGCCTTTTTCTTTATAATAGCAACGGTAAACTTTATCTCGACGATCAGTTGAATTTCCATCTTTGATAAAAAAATCGGTACGAACTATTCGTTCAGTTTGAGTTATTTGAAAGCGAATCAGAAACTATCGAAAGTTTCCGTATTCGAGTCCTCTTTGTATGATTTTTTTTTCATAGTAGAATTTCCTTCCCTGTAAATCTTAATTGAAAATTGCTGAATATGTTTGTTTTTGCTCTTTTAGAAACTCGATGATGTCGATGTTCAGCTGCGTGACAGTCAAGTTCGATGCGATGATTTATCTGAAGACAATGAAAAACTATTACAACAATTACGTCTTCAACGTAAACAACTCGAAGAAGAAAAATTGCGAAATGCACATGTAAGAAATGACGAACTTTTACGTTAATAGGAAAACAAAATCGAATTTCATTCTACAATGTTTCAGCTTGCCGAACAACTCACATCTGAATCATCGAGAAAAATTTTCGCTCATACATTGAGTCGAACGGAGGATATTATTAAAACCTCTGAAATACGTATTCAAGAGCTCGATGCTCAAGTTCAAGCACTAAAATTAGTAGGTTATCAAAACATTATCAAACCCTCAAGAAAAAATTTTGTCATTTTTTTAGGAAAATGAAAAACTTCTAAGTGAAAACGAAGAATTACGAGAACGTGCTGTTATAGAGTATGTAACTCGGACGATAGAATATTTAAAAATATCTCGTTTTTTTTTGTTTCTAGCGGTATTGATGAAGGTCGCCGATTGATGAACAGTCATAGTTCGTTATCCTATGCTGCTGAACTCGAAGTTCTATCGAAAGACGAGGTAAACAACGAATCTATCTTTGAGTAGAAGCTGAAAAAAAAGACGAAAAATAATTTCTGACGGATACTTATTGCTTAACAAAACTAGAACGCAGACTCTTTAATATGCATGATGTAAATATTTGCAGTTGATGAGCAAATTGAGAGATCAACTGATGGTGAATGATCGTCTACGTCAATATATCGAACGAATGCTAAGTGTAATCATCGAAAATAGTCCTCAATTACTTGAAGTGACGATGAATGCTGGTGCAAATATCGTTCCCATGAAACCACCAATCAATCATCGAATAGAACCATCGAATGAAATAAAAACTAGCTCTCTTACTCCCGAACCAGTAATCGAGGAACCGTTACCTGCACCGACTCCGAAGAAACAAACAAATGACAAGTATTGCCACGTGTAACTTGGAGTTCCTTCTAAATTTTCTAGCCTAATGCTTTATTTATTTTTTGTATATATCGGTCTCTTAACTAGAGCCGAAATCTTGTGCTAGCTTCTTTCTTCATTTCTCTACTATCTTCTCAACATTACTCCTAGTCTCACATGTTGTCTATTTAACACTTCTATTGCTTTTTATCTATTTGCACGTTTTATGTTCTGTGATATATATATATAGCCTTTTATATTCGTCATTGAAATGATTTATAGTATAAATTTGATTTTCTATTTTAGCTCGTAAGCCTAAATCGACGATTGTATGAATATATCGATACATTATTACTGCAAATATTAAACAATGATCCGACAATATTAGAAAAAAATTGACAAATCGATATTTTATTCTGAATTAGATCTTTTCTCTCTATTTCTGTTGTACAGTTCTTTATACGAGAATGCTTTCTTATTGTTGCTGATGTTCGAGCTTACGAATATTTAAACGTATGCTTACTAGTTGAACGGAAAAAAAACAGCATGTGTGTTATTCATCGCTAACTACTAGTCACTCTTATGAATTTCAATCAACGAAAGAGTGATAGTGCTTGTTCTTGTGTTTTTTTATTTTGCATTATTTTATTTTAAAAAACATTCCATTTCTCGATTCATGGATCAGTATTTTACATTTTGTTCTTAATCAAAAACAAAATAAGTCCATAGTTACTGTTGTTCTCATTGTATGTTGGTCTAATTTTCTGCTTCTTCTTCTGTCTATATTATATTTGATTTTTTTATATTGATTTTTTCGCCGGTTCTTTACGTATCTATCTTGTAAAAAGTCACATAACTTCTTGTTATAAAAAAAGGAACATTTGAAAAATTTTTACTTTTTCGGGCATTTTATAGCAATGAAGATGGCAGAAGAATAAAGCCAAATAATACCTATTTGATGACTGATTGGTTGAAACACATGCAGGCAAATGTCATGGTGAGAGAAATGAGGGTATTCTTTCTATATGAATCATTGCATAAAATCTTATAAAAATCTTTATTCAATTAGTCACGAAAATTCTAAGATTTCAAATTTTCGTCACGATACAATGAGTTTTTTGGGAAATATTAGTAAAAAAGCTGTCGAAAAAGCCTATAGTCTTGCGTCGAAAGTTGAAGGTGGTCGTGACTATTTTACTTCAGCTACTCATACAGTTAGTTCATTAGTTGCAGGCAAAAATCCACGGTAGAATAAATTTAGTACGACAGATCTGAAACACACTCCTACCTATTTTAGTGTTTATCTAAAGCCTGACAATGTAATTCAAATTATCTCTCGATCATCAGGTCGCACAATACAAATTGTAGTGTCACAAACAACTAATCAATTGATATGTGATGCTATTGGCGGTACCGGATCAGATTATCCAAATGCTCATTGGCTTGTTGTATGTACTAAAAATGGTCATTATTATTTTCATAATAATTATAATTATCTTGCTATACAAAACGGCAAAATCGTCATCATTCCTTCATCAATCAACGACAAATCTCCAGTCGAAGCTGAATTCCTAGTACAAGATGTTTTAGGTTCAGCTCAAGCTATTTATTTCGAATCGGTACACATGCCCGGATATTTTCTTGGTTTCAACGAGGATGGCGATCCATCGAATGCGCCGAAAATACAAAGAAAAGATCGCTCTTCGCAATTCGAGACTCATATCGTAAGTTAACAAAAATATTCTTCCTACCTGCTACTCATTTCGGTTTCGGCGAAAATATGTAGACTTGTTTTTTCATTGTGTGGCCTTGTCGAAAAAAATTCCTTTTCAAATATGACTAAAAGAATGAAATCAAATTTCTTTCGAAGGATAAAACTATACTTTGCATGTTAGATACTACTGGAATGATGGGAATCGACAGAAAATTTCTTGATTAGAGTATTGTGTTTTTCATTTTTGATTGGCCCAGAGATAGGCAAACCTGTTTTGAGAATTCATGACTATTCGACAGTGAGCTGTTTTCTTGACCATCGTAATTGAACTATAAAGTTTGGTCTCGCACAACTCTAGTGATGACTAAGGGTAAGTTTTTCTATATCCGATTGTACATTGAAGTGAAAAGAATGAATGCTAAACTTGTTAATTTTCTTCTCAAAGATTGCCTATGGACCCGGTGTTCAACCCGAAACAGATGATACTAGAGTCGAAACACCTGCCGAACCAGCACCTCCATCATATTGTGCAGCAGCTAGTGCATCAAGCAATCAATCTGACACTCAAACAAAATAAAAATTTTCTTTCTTTTTGTTCTCTGCATGTAATTCTGATAGGAATATCGATCACTGGCGTCGTCTATCGTTTGATAGGTGTGTTCATTTTTTTATTGTTTTTCACCATTGGTTTTATTCTCTTAACCAATAATAAACGAGAAATGTTGCATAGCATATACGATGCATGACCTCATCTGTTACTTATTCAAGGAAATGAAATAGTTTGTCAAATATATCTAAGATGCTATTTTTTACTTAATGAAAATCAAGAAACGTCCCATAGTGATGAATAAGAAAACAAGTGGATGCGACAAACAACAACGAAAACGTTCATTAAAACATGTGAATTTTATCAAAAAATTTAAAAAACGTCGACATCTTTCCACTCATATTATTTCATCATGGACGAAAAGAAAATCAAAACGAAGATCTTCATTAAATAATGTCATTACTAAAAAGAACAACAGTAATGGTAATAGTCGAACGTCTCGTGTAAGTTTTACTCACTTGAAGGTTATTTAGCACAGTTACGAAATTAACGATAGCCTTGCAAAATTTTAGTACGACGATTTTTCAAGACAATTTACTATTAAACTAAATCGAATTCTCTCTCTCTCTATATATACGTATATACTATTTTTCCGAATCAGTCTATAATTATAAATAGAAAAAAGCACATCATGTCCTTCTTTAATGCAATCAAAAGATGCCATTATGTCCTTGATAAATAAAACTAGTCGAAGAAGGACAATGAAAATTTCCCACGAGGTATTCCTTCGATATAAAAATAGCTTTTCGATAGAGGGGAAAATGCTTTTATTTTTGAGTATTTTGCTAATTGTCATAGGCGAGGAAATTATTCAATGCGTCATGCGAACTTGAAATGGCAGTATCTAATAAGGAAAATTTCACAATTGATTAATAGTTTGTGACAACGGACTAAGCCTATCATATGTACCGAATATTCTGAAACGAGTGCAAAATCTAGAATTATTACTATGAAAATACGTATCCCCTTATGAATATGCAGCTAATCGTAAATGTTGTTAATCTTTTTGTTTTTAGAGATCTTCATATCATCGTTATATATTTCCAAGTGAAATAAATTTACCAAATTGGGAACGAATCTCACCCAATATAGATAAAATTCTATCAGATGAACATACAAAATCAGGTGTTTACGCACATGAAATTCATCTTATTCAACAGGAACTCGAAGCTCTGTTGTCCATGTCTCTTGTACGTGAAAATCTTCTTCAGTCAACCAACATCGATAATAGAAATTCAAGAATTCAACAACACCAACAAGCTGAATATATTTATTCGTCGAAAAACATTCCAAACAAACCGTTAATCAATCATCAACAACGAAATAATTCTCCACATGTGTTACACGATCGACAACTATCGATAACACCAATAGCCGATGCACGTATTGATACAATGTGGTCAGATATTGATTCATATTATCGTGAAATATCATCCAATGATATATCATCAATAAAAACTTTGGTCTATTCGAACCAGAAATTAAAAGAAAAAATAGTCAAATGTAAAAATGATTATATAACTCATAAATTACCCAAATCAAGTATAGCCGAACAGTTAAATAGAGAAACCTATCCAGACTTATTAAATACTAGTCAAATCAATCCCTTAATTACGCAGTATACAAATCAAACAATAATAGAACGAGTTCAAACAAAATTATATGAGTATGCGTCATCTGTTCGCCAAACACCTAAATCACGTTCATCGAATGGCAGGTCATCATTGCGAAGTTCATCACGTTTGCAAACAGATCATCGAAAAGGCCGTTTTCCTATACAAAATGTAAGTCTATCTCGCGGAGTAGATTTTGCGCAACTCAAATTATTCTCTCTGATATTATGTCACGAGCGGTACATAGGCCGATTATTCTGACAGTTGGCTTAGTATTGTAATTGGAAAATGTGCTTTTTTCCTTCTCTTGCGTATACTTGCTGAATTTTGAAGGAAGATAGAATAAAAGAATTTCTAATGTTTCTTTAATTATAGAATGACTTTCTTATAGAACTATCTAAAATGCGACATGACTTAACGGTTGCGCAGAGTATCAAGTCGACATCTGGCAGATACGAGTAGGAGCTATATCACCACTATTTGCTCTTTGAAAAGAAAAGAAATTCTGTAAATTATCGATTGCATCTTGTTCTTTTAGCTCAAAAGCGATTCAAATGACGTTCAATCGTCGATTATCAAAGGCAAAAATAACGTTAAAACTTTACCGAACAGTTCAACCTTATCGAAAAAACTTCAAAATCGTATTCAATTGGTTCACGATTATTTAACTGATCAGCATCCGTTGAGTATTGAAAATAAAAAACACAAATCTTCGAAAAGAATTAAAAATGGCCATTGCAAAGATATGTTTGAATCGAAACTTTCAACATTAGCATCATTGTTACAAGAATGTTCATCGTTAAGTTCATGTGCGCTTGAACGAGCACATCTACAATCGAATAATGAAAAAACATGGGGAAAATTGAATGGAATTCAGCAGGATCTTGAATCGTTGATACAAAAAATCGAGATGACCGGTGATTACAATAATAATATCAGTACAAAGAAAACATTACGAACTCTAGATCATTTACTGAAGAATTGGAAGAAATGTGAAGATGATTTCGATCATCAATTTGAACAGTTATTTAGTAATTATGTTTAATAGGTGGTTAAATTTTTTTCGTTTTTGTTTCATCGTTCTATTTGTTTAATGTAAATAGGCAATTAGAGGAAAAAGACAAATATTATTTCAGCTTTTGATTTTCTAGTTGTATTTGGTTTTTAGGATTTTTTCTTCTTTCAATTTATGTTTTTGTCAATAATTCACACATTGGCCTGATGAAAAATATGTCCAATTGTTTCACAGTCTAGTATAACAATAATGCACATGTGTTCTCCTTTTTTTAATTTCAGATGATTATTTCGAACGATTATGACTCGATATCAAAAACAAAAAATTGCATAATACATATTAGTCGCTTGTAAGTCGAGACTATACTACGTATTGTTTGCAATGAATACCCTGAAAAGCGTTCGGATCTTCAGTTTATTAGTCCCGAAAAAAGTGCATTTTCATGATATTCTATTATGATCTCTTTAAAAAAGTCATTCGAAACTTCGTGTGAACAGTTCATCGTAAAAGCTTTAGATCTTTTCGTTGTCGCTATCCGGAAATAAGAACATCAAATCCAAGATGATAGATAAATAACATGCTTCGACCATTGACGTGCATAACGAAAACTTACGTAATGAGCTATTCTCTCACAACGGCCTATCTCCATGTAAAGTTTCAAGTTCAAATTTAAATAATCACTTTTCTTAATGTGCGATCGCACTATTGAATTAAAACTCAGCAGCCGAACCCCTTTCAGGATATTCATCATTCACCATGTCCTATATCATAGACATAGTTTCAACTCAGTAGGACTTCTTGCGTTAGATTATTACTTTGTATAGTTGGGTAAAATTTCCAAGAACTGATAGTTTATTCGAGACAAATTTTTTTTTTGCATAGCCAAAAACTATTCCGTAATCTGATTTTTATTTCAAATAATAGACTCGATATATTAAACAAGGACAAAGAAGAATTCCCACGATTATAATTAACTCAGTTGCAACGCGAACATAAGAAAAAAGATTATTTTTATGAGTATTTTTGAAGAGAGGAAATTATGTCTAGAAAAAGTACTGTTTTCATTACTGTTTGATCGTCTACCGTGTGAATTGAATTTTCGAACTCTAAACTTGAGCTTGATTGAACGATATATATGTCACATACATATTGTCTCAATTCTCCTTCGTTTTGCCCTCAAAATTTGAGTAAATGTCTTCGTCATTTGTTATGTGCAAACTGCATTACATCATAGACAGATAGGAATTTTTGTCATTGAATTCAATGGTGTTTAATCAATCAGACCTATTTTCATTGCACTATCAAATCATGTCGTTTTTATCTTCATTGTTTCATTTACAGTCATTCTGTTCTCGTTAACTTTTATCATGTTGTTCAGACGACCTATTTTTCCGAAAAAAGAAAAGGCGAGGGAAAAAAGAGAACGATCATCTTTATTGACCCTCATCTCTCTCCCCTCATTCTTTTTTTTATACGCATTCACATATATATGTATGTATGTATGTATGTCGGTGTTGTAGCGACGAGAGTATGCACTCACGATTCTTCTACGCTTTTTTTCGCCTACAATATATATGAGTACGCATGAATCAGTAGACATTCGTTCTCTTCGCATTTTTTTGTACGCTTACAAACGAGTGAAGTTAGGGCATCGATTGTATGTGCGCGCGTTGATAGATCATTGCCTTGTATCAAAGTTTTTTTCTTCTTCTTCTTCTGTTTTTAGAATGATGATATTTTAAGAAAGAAAAGAAAAGTCATGGCTGATGAGGAGAAAAAGAAGAAGAATTCATCATTAAGACGATGTAGTCTAATTAATAACGACCAAGTCGATGAAGAAAATCGAGCGAATTCGAACTGTGAACAACTGATTCCGATTTCAATCGAATATTTATCAACACCTGCAACTATTTCAAATAAACGACGTCGCAATTCGATAACAAATGAGCAATCGTTATCAACTCAACTATCTTCAAATAGTCGAGATTTTATTTATGATCGAAATTTTTCCATGACACCTACCATAGGAACGCGAAAACGATCAGCACAAGACGATCTAGCCACATTTACAACACATCAATTTATTCAAGAACAACAACAATGTGTAAGATAAGAATATTTATTTTATACTAGAGAAAAATCACGATGAAATAGCACGAAAATTAATATGCTCCGTGTAGATAAATGTCTCAGCTTGCTTACAAAATTTAAATATCGTATATTCAATCAAATATTGAAAATCTCAACTAATCCGAATCTGTTCTTTTTCTTCACGAACAAATTTTTCATGTGCATTTTTTCATCTCATGTACCTTTGAGTGCCTTAGAAACGATAGTTTTCAAAAACAAATATGCATATTTGCCTTATTTCAAAATCTGCTTTTTTGTAGACTCACAAACGAGCTCGATACGAGAATTCCAATAATAATACTGAATTAGAAAATCAGCCACCACGTTTAGCAACAAAACGTCGGTCGATATTCTTCGCTCAACAACACGAAGAAAATCATCTATCATTACCGTGGAATCATCAATCGACTACAAATGATATTTCATTATTTTTTAATGACACTCCTCCATCACTATCTCATTCAGCCACAACATATCATCGAACCAACAGTTTAACTTATCATGAACATAATCCATCCGATCAATATTCATCATTATTAACTGAACATCATCATTCATCAATTTTCCACAATAATTCATTAATAACCACAGATCAAAAAAGTAAATTAGTCACGCATTTTGCGCTCAGCCAAATCCAACTCCTCTTTCATTATTTTAGGCACGATACCGAAACCTTCGAAAGCGAACATACGCTTATTGTCACCACAATTAAATTTTTCCAGTCCATTGCGAACAACAAATTTCCTCTTTGATAATAAACAACAAACAATAATTCGAACAGGAAACATATCTCCAGCTCATTCCGATTCATCAACCGAATCAACATCTACTTGTTCGTCGGATGAACAGTCGCATAATCATCACCATCAATATCGTTTCTATCAGCCACAACCGTGGCGTTCCTATCGTGAACGAGAAAATTACGAACAATTATTAGATCTTGCCGAGAAATTATCCGACCCAAATCGTTTCAATAAAGTTGACATTCAACAATTCTTGTCCTATCGGTATAAAACACCGTCGATAGCATCATCATCATCAAAGCAAACAGCTTGCGTTATTTGTATGTCACATTTTAAAAATGGACAACATATTCGTGTACTTCCATGTCAACATGAATATCATTCGAAATGTATTGCACGATGGTTTGCGATGAATTCTTCCTGTCCTATATGTCGCCGAGATAATTTTCTATCTTCTTGCTGATATATACTTGAATGTATATTTAATTGTACATATCATTTATGGATTTAGATAGTTACGTATATTTCGTTGTGTGCAACAGTAAAATCTTATATTATGTGTATATTTTTGCGATGTTCAGCAAGAAGACAAAAAAACAACAACTTAGGCACTCTTCTTGTCTTCCTATTTTACGTTCTCATCTTTCTTTGAACATTCTTCTTTGTTTGTATGTATACGCAAGACAAGCATCTTTTGTGAGAGAATTAACTATCAGTTAGGTCATCATGTATTCTTTCTATTCAGATTTTTTTTTGTTTTAAAAGAGAAGAAAAAAATTAATAGACAAGTATACAAAAGATTATATACGTATTTTTTTTTCTTCTTTTTCTTACTGGTGCGTGAAAAGAAATGGGTCATAGATATAGACACATGTGCACATTTTTTAACCTCCGGATAGAAAGTAAATCATTGAAGCCCACATATGAGAGTGATCAATTATCATTTTTGCGAGTTACAATTCGCTTGACAGTAGTGGTCATGCATCTTATATATCTGTCTTATCTAGTCCGACGCGCGCGAGAGAAAGAGAGAGAGAAAGAAAACTGGAGGAGTGTCCGAGCATGCCTTGCGACGGGTGATTTCAATAGGATGTCGACCGCCATCATAAATATAACAAGTATAATTAAAAAGAAAAGATAGCGTAGTTCCATTTTCCATCGCCTTGTGAAAAAAATAGAGGAGCGAAGAAAAAAAAATACAGAACGAAAGAACAAACTGTATAATTAAGAGAAAGACGAGACGTCGAGCATCTCTCTCCCTCTTTCTCCCGTATTTGTTCGTTCAGAACGAACAAATGTCTATTCTTAATGTGTGGAGAAAGAAGCATACACAGCACAATGCACATACACAGTTGTCGTGACGAAGTGGGCCTACTTTTTTTCTTTTTGTTTGAAACGAATGTATGCATTCAACATGACGACTTTGTTTTCCTTTGTATAGTTTTAGATCATGATGACAGAAGCAGAAAGCACCGCTAATGCGATGTCTCAGTCTATCGGTAAGTTTTACACGAAGTAAACTACAAAACGTCTTTAATTTATTTTGCGTTTAGATTATAATAACTATACAGTGAATCGTTCATATCCGACAACGGCATATAATTATCGTCATGATAATTCTTGGGAAAAAGCAAATTACGGAACATTTCATCATCAATCATCATTATTTTCAACCGGTGGTATTTCATCCATTAATAAATTCTATCATCCATCTTTCAACGCCATTCCGAATCTCAATAATACAAATCCAAATTTCTATCGGCGTCATAGTATGTTTATAAACATATATACGTTATATACTTATTATGGTTGTCTTTTTTTCTCTCTTTCCTAGCTGAATCAACCTTACAGACATCGACTTCGCTCTATCCCTCGTCTACATCTAATCATTCTTCAAATGTTCCATTTAATTATTCAAATCATTCATCGGGACTTTTTTTTGATTGGAACAATAATGGATCATCTCTAATGCGTACGCAGAGTGCTTCATATCAAGACTATGCGGGATCAAGTATGTGCTTAGTATTAATTTAATAATCACTGGCAAAATAAATTTATATGATTCAATTAGTTCGAGTTTCTTTTTTTTTATATAGTTTACAAAAATCGCCTGTACGATTTATATTAATCATTAGGATTGCATGTTTGGAACAAGGAAGAAGAAGAAATGCATAGTATTAGAGATCATAGGCGGCGGACCCATTAGATTTGGGGAGGCTCATTTAATTTGAAAAAAAGTTGTAGAAACAGACTACCTGTTAGTACCAGATTTGTTTTGTTTTTAACGCCACCGTTGTTACCAGTTCTTGTCCCTTACGAGACTATATTTCCGCTACCTATATACAACTTATAAGTAATTATAATGATATCTACTTTTCACTGTTTTAGCTTCATATCCATCGTACAGTCCAATAACTTCATCGCAATTAACAGCCAACGATAAGTCTACTGTCAATAGCCGAGTATCACAAATGGCATCGAATAACCCTTATCCATCATTTTATAATATAATACCGCCGATAAATTTCCCATTAACTCCGCCGTCGTCGATTGTAACTTCAACGATCTCGCAAGCATCGAAGCTTTCTGTTCCGTCCAAAAAAAGCAAACGCCCACGTTTGACTGCTCATGTTCGTAATGAAATTCTTAAACTTAAAGCAAATAAGCCAACTATATTCGTCTGGGAAATTCAACAGAATCTATTGCAAAATGGTATTTGCACTGCGCAAACTTTACCAAGTGTAAGTGTTTCATCATAATTTTTTTTCGATCTCATGCTTCCTTCTGTTTTCGTTATTAATAGCCGACAGTTATTCAACGAGTTCTTACTAAATCGTCGAAAAACAACAGTGCAACAATTAAAGAAGAACCAAAAGTACATGTCAATTTACCATCAAGATTAAATCCTTCGTCGTCAGTAACAATATGTTTGTCGCCATCACCATCGCCAACATTATCGAATGGTGAATCGATTTCTGAGTGTTCAATTTGTCTTGAATCCTATCGTAGCGGTCAAGAAGTTAGTATATTGGCTTGTTCACATGAATATCATTCATCATGTATCGGTGAATGGATGTTAAAAAATCGTTCGTGTCCAATGTGTCGAAAAGATATTCATAATCAACCACAATTTGTTACACTTTTGATTTGAATTATTTTTTGTTTTGTGTTTATTGTAAATACGAAAAGCTTTTCAAAAGACAATATGCTCTCTCTGGCACAACAATGATGTGATTGAAATAAAATAAAATAAATATTGTTTACTGCTTATGTTTTTCTATAGAAAAAAAAAGAGAAGAAGTCTTCATAATAAATCTAATGAAATTTTCTATTTGTTTATGAAATTCAGATAATAAATATGACTGATGATAAAGCTATACGAGAAGAAATTGAAAAGTTCCAAGCAAAACGACGACGAATTGTAAGCAAACGATGGAAGTTTATTCACTAAAGATTTTTCGGTTTATAGGAACAGTCGGAATCCGATGATGAATTCAAACTAGACGATGCTCACGAATCCGAGATGCGAGATGAAAGTACTTTCGTACCAGTGAAAGAACGACGCCGACAAAAAGTAGGTTGTTTATATATTTATAAGTGATTGGTGTCTTTTGTCTGTTTGCTTTACCAGTAGTCGGTGAGCATCTGTTCATGAATTAGCCATTGAATACCTACAGATTAAACAGAATAAAATTACACTTTGAAGTATCGCGTGCAAGTTAGGCGCATTTGCTATAACAGGTAGAACGTTGTTAGTAGAATGTCTGCGAGATAAAAAAAAAACATGAAACACGATGTAATGCTAATCTGTTAATAGAAAGGAGTTTCTAATTTTTTTTATTCCATCTGCATAAAAATTTCAGATTTAATACGAAAAATCACGAGTGATGTTCACTTCTTTCGGTCAAAAACTGATCTTAGTGTATTTGAAAAAAAAGGTCATTCGATAGAATCTTAGGGGAAATATTGAAATAATAGGATCACTGTCTTTACCGAAAATTTTCTCTTACGGAAAACGATTGATTTTTTTGTACTCGGCCTCAAAAGTTCAAGTTCGTGGAGTCCTTTACTCACATAGATACTGCAAATGTTGCGTAATACAGATAAAATCAACGAGCGACCGAGCGTAAGTTGAAATTCGAGGGCGAATTTTTAATTTTTTCTTTTTGAAAAATTGAATTCTGAATTGCTCTTCGATGAACAAGTGGCGGATCCAGGATTTCTTATGCTGAATCTCAGCTTGATCCCATGCGACCGATTCCCTATCTCTCACTCATGATGTCTATCGATTACATAAAGTAGTCGAGAGTTTATTACAGAAACAAAAGCCGATTATGTCGCCATTGCTAATTATATGCGTGTCACATTCATTTACTTCAGCTACAACGCGTTTTGGGCAGTTTAAATGGTGGCAATAACAATGCGGATAATATCGATCATGTTGCGGCCGACGCTGCACATGCGCAAGCAGCAGCTGAAGAAATTACAGTTGGACCACAAGCTAATTTTACATTACTTGATCAAATGAATGAAATAAAGAAAAATCAAAGTAAAATTTAAAGACATCCATTTCAAGATATTTATTCTTATAAAATATTCTTAGATACATCGGATCAAACAAGTGCAGATAAAATGCTTAAAGAAGAAGAACAAATTCTTCACAATTTGGTAGAAACAAGAGGTAAAAGATTGATTTTCAATTTTTTTGTTTATTTAATAAAATTGTTTTCCTCTTCAGCTTTAATGGGTGTTGCTGAATTAGCCAAAGGCATTGAATATACGGAGCCAATTCGAACAAGGTATGAAATTAAAGAAAAAATTTACAAAAGTAAAATTCGACCTGTTTAGCTGGCGACCACCAAAAGCTATCCTTCGTTTGCCAGAAGAACGCCATCAACACATTCGACAACTCTATAATATCGTTGCAGAAGGCGATGATATTCCACCACCGTTAATTCGATTTGAAGTAGAAACTACGATTTTGCTTTTTGTCTCATTCATTGATCGTTTTATTTTTAGGATATGAAATTTTCCAGCGGTATTATAGATGCATTGAACGAAAAAAAGATTTCACGACCGACACCCATTCAAATGCAAGGCATTCCCTCTGTGTATGACTTATTTAATTAATGCAAATTCAAAAACAGAAAAATTCTTTTAGTTTATCGGGCCGAGATCTTATTGGTATTGCTTATACTGGCAGTGGGAAAACGTTAGTTTTTGCTTTGCCAATTGTTATGTTTTGTCTTGAACAAGAAAAATCAATGCCATTCGTGCGCAACGAAGGACCTTACGGTCTTATTATTTGTCCATCGGTAAGAAATCTCTAGTAGATTCATATTTTTACCTTGCCGAAAGTATTCTACGCAGATACAACTCGAGCTTACGAACGAACTCTTCCGGTAGTTTATCGCGTTTGATATAAAACTGCAGTTAACATGCAAACACACTAATGAGTTATAAATAATCTGAAAAATTTGTAAATCTATTTTAAATGCATGCTGTGACCCATACCGTGGGGAACACTGGATAGGATCAATCTCAGCTTTGGACGTCAGCCTAAACGACGATAATTTCGAGTCTATTGATTTTGCTAGACTTTAAAGTAACGCCATTTTATCTACCGGTATGTATAAATGATTCCCGAATTTTCTCTGGTGCAAACAAAAGAACAGGAGTTTTCTGCTTTAGACCTCGCTGCATGAAATTAAAGATATTTTCTTGATGCAGAATAGAGCACTCAATAGTATTTCGCATGAATAAGCTAGAAGCTCGAATTAATTTCCAGGATATTCTTAGCCGATCAACAAAAGAAGTTTTCATAACGTGATGAATCTTTTTGTTAAAATGCTAACAACTATTGAACCGGTAAATTTGATAAAACGGACATTTTAAAAAAGAATTATTACGTTGTACCCAGCTCTATGGATGTAACAATGTTTCGCAAGTCGTGATTTTCTCGAATTTCTACGGAAAAGTTTTCGTGCTTTATAGTTCTGTCCACAGATAGATAGAACAGTTTTGATTATTTTTAGCGTGAATTGGCTCGACAAACTCATCTCGTAATATCGAATATTTGCGAACATGCACATAAAGCTGGTATATAGTTGTGGTTTTTAGCTTTCATTTCTTTATGTCAAACATTTAGGATTACCATTATTGCGATCTATCGCTTGTGTTGGTGGTACTGCTATGAAAGATCAATTAGAAACAATAAAAAGGTATAGAGAAGAAATATAATTTTGTTTTCATATCTTTTTTTTGTTTCCTAAAATGTAGTGGTGTACATATAATTGTTGCAACGCCTGGACGTTTAATGGATATGTTGGATAAGAAATTAGTTTTTTTGGATGTCTGTCGGTATTTATGTTTGGACGAAGCCGATCGCATGATTGATCTTGGTTTTGAAGAAGATGTTCGAAATATAATTTCGCATTTTAAAGTAAGAAAAAAAACGATTTTTCTTCTTTTAAATTTCCCATTTTAAAATTTAGGCCCAACGACAGACATTATTATTTTCAGCTACGATGCCTAAAAAAATACAAAATTTCGCTAAAAGTGCACTAGTTAAACCCATAACGATTAATGTCGGCCGAGCAGGTACGATGATTTTCAATAATTGATTTTTGTAATAGCTTCGTTGTTTGTCCAGGTGCTGCTAGTTTGGAAGTTAACCAACAAATAGAATATTGCATGCCGGAAGCTAGAGTTATGTCTTTATTAACAGCATTGCAAAAGACACCACCGCCGGTAAAATATTAATGAAGTAAAATTCGAGCTCTTTTTATTTTCTTCGAAAAACTTAGGTCTTGGTCTTTGCTCAGCGTAAACAAGATGTCGATGCTATTCATGAATATTTATTATTGAAAGGTGTTGAAGCCGTTGCAATTCATGGTGGAAAAGGTATGATTTACAGAGAGACCAATAGCAGATTGACATTTCACTGAAGAACAAACTTTGAATCAATCTGATGCTAGCAGTTATTGTGTGGAGTCTTCTTTGTGTATAAGATCTTATCGAATTATCGACAGCCACATACAAGATTATTATCAATCATAAATTTGATTGTGCATTAGTTAATAGGTCAACCGTGATTTATCGGTCGCATTTATAATTTGACCATTGAGTCAATTGAATATTTTATGTTTAACCAGAGAATGGAGTCGATGAAGCATAGAATGATCTCTTAACAACAATTATTCAATCATCTTCTGAGATAAAAAGCCGCAGTAATTTGATAATCGATGATTAGATTTGCTTTGGTGAAAAGTCGGGGGGGGGGGGGGGGGGGGGGGGGGGTTTTTTAAAAAAAAATTTTT
>CAJNYU010001127.1:678697-708206 GCA_905331475.1 Rotaria socialis
CCCCCCCCCCCCCCCCCCCCCCCCCCCCCCCCCCCCCCCCCCCCCCCCCCCCCCCCCCCCCCCCCCCCCCCCCCCCCCCCCCCCCCCCCCCCCCCCCCCCCCCCCCCCCCCCCCCCCGCCGAATTTTTTATTGAATCACTAAGACCTCTATCATTATGCGTCTATAGATAGTTTGTTAGCGAAGAGATACAATGAAAATTTTATACCAAAGAAGTCATGCAAAGACTTCTACGAGTTAAGTATATCGACCTCAGGCATATCCGAAAGTACGCATTATTTAATTAATGAGGATATTTTATTTTATGCCTAGTCTGGCTAAATTTACCTGCAAAATGTTTATCACCAATCTTTTATTTGAATAATCTATAGAATTGTAAAACAAATCCGAAATTTCATAGTTGCGAAAAAGATTATGTAACTCGTCTTCAAGCAACATCTTTTTAATATCCTTTAGATCAGGTGGAACGTTTTTATGCTGTTGAAAAATTTGTCAAAGGCGATAAAGATGTTCTTGTTGCAACTGATGTAGCTTCGAAAGGCCTGGATTTTCCTGACATTCAACACGTTATTAATTACGATTTACCAGAAGATATTGAAAATTATGGTAAAATAAAATTTCGATTAGCTAAATTTCAATGCTCTTTTTTCTCCTCTTAGTTCATCGCATTGGTCGAACAGGTCGTTGTGGCCGACAAGGTCTTGCTACAACGTTTATCAATAAAACATGCGGTAAATATTCAAGAATCCTTGCATTTATCCTTCACTAATGATTTTTATTGTTCATAGACGAAGCCATTCTACTTGATCTTAAACATCTATTAATCGAAGCTAAACAAGCTGTACCATCATTTTTACTTCGACTTGAATCCGACAAAGAACGGCTACTTGCTATTGGCGGTAAGATTCATTTATTCATTTTTCCGTTCAGGGAAAAATCTTTTTCTGTTTAGATGAGCCCGGTTGTTCATACTGTAATGGTCTTGGCCATCGTATAACAAATTGTCCTAAACTCGAGTCTCAAAGTACCAAGACAGCAAATAATATGAAAAAGAATGATTTCTTGGCAAAAGGAAATTCAGATTGGTGATCAGTTGTTGTTCGTTTTTTTGTATTGAATAAAATCTACACAAGTATATGTGTATAAAGAAAAATATATTTTTTGTTTTATAAAATAAAATAATTATTCAAAATCAGTATGTCGAAAGAATCAAGATTATGACCAAGTAAAAGTTCTCTTTTTCACAGATATTCCAGTTCAATTATTTTATTTTTGTTGTCATATTCATCTATGCTTGAAATATATGAAATAAATATCTAATATTAACTTTCTTTATGAAATGTAAAGGATAATTTAATGATCTTAACCATGCAAAGGAGAAAAAAAGAATATTCTTATAGTGATTTATACCGGAAACACTAATGGGTGAAAACAGCAAGACGTTTTTTAGAGAAGATAAGATTATCTCATTTATTTATTTCTCTCTATCTTTCATTAATTGTGTTTTGGCTCGGCAGTTGCTAAATTTGACATCGCCAATAATATAGGTGAGTCTAATGCAATAGTCTGAAAGTCGATTGATAAAAAAATAGAGTAGAATATAATTGTCTTTTTCCGCTTCTGTGGTCAGTTGGTTATACTTAGTTCAATTTCTCTCATTTTTTTTCCACAATTCTTATTTTCTCTTTCTGATTGTGAACCCAATTGTATTGTCATCAATCGGATCAGATCATGTTCGTTTCAACGAACACACTATGATGAGAAAATGAATGACATTTCAATACTCTCTCTCTCTCTCTCCCTCTCTCGTTTTTTCTTCTTCCTCTGCTGCAAGACAACAAAAATCACCCTATGAAATATTTCATCTGTTTATCGCAATAAATCAATCAGATCTATAATCTAAGTATGGCTAACGTTGATATTTCATTTTTGATTATGATCTTTTCTTCTTTAACTTTCTTTTTTTTGTCGTCTATTAACAATGATAAGTTCTTTGTAATTAGTCACTTCTTTTCCTATTGATAGGCATAGCGCTTACACGCAGAGACCCTGAAGGAATGCAATGCTAATTTTACTTTGATCATTTCAGCGGAATAACTGACGGTGACAGCGACAAGCAAGAGCAAAGCAAATTACATTGCGTTAACACCTCATTTTGTCTTTTTTCCCCTGTCTCTATCATCATCATCAAATAGTTAAGATTGCTTTTCTTCTTCTTCTTCTTCTATCGTATAAGGAAATATTTTCATATGCGGATATCATCATGCTAGAATGATCATTGATATATAAGCACGAAACTTGCATGTCGGTGTACTTGTGAACAAAGAATCTACGGTCCCATATATATGTACGAGGCGTTAATCAAATAGAAACGAGGCTAATTATTATCTTTAGACCAAGTGGAAATAACAATTCGAGCCTGCTGTGACTGATCGATGATATAGAAGACATGTAGCCGTTTTGTTTTCCCGAACATCTTAAACGAGCCTTGTTTGCGGCGTCAAATATCCAAGGGAAGATGTATCATCTATTTAACCTGCTGGTTATAATCATAATTTTGTTGATAGTATCGTAAACATTTTGATGAGTTTTTATTTTGCCGGAGAAAACGAATATTTACTTTTAATCATAAATGCAATGGCCGTAAATAGTGAGGATTTTTTTCTCTTCTTGCCTTCACAATCTCAGTTTTGCAGGCTTGAAGAAACAAATTTTTGATTAGTCTATTGCGATTCAAAGAATCCATGTTTGATGGAAATAAAAATTTGCCTATACTACCAGAAGAAAAAACATATTCCTTGATTAATTTCAATGAATAAATCTTGACGAATCATTTGAGAGATTAACATATCTTAAATTTTTATAATTTCAATCTATTCATTTTCTCTTCTAATGTTTTGTTCTCTTCTCAATTTTACGCGTCTATTAATATGCGACAATAACAAACGGATTCTCTCTTTTTTTTAATTAAAATTCTAGGCGTCTTATGTTATATGTTTCGTTTCGTTTTGTCCGCGAATAATAAGCAAAGGCACATCAATGATTTGATACCAACTTGCAAAATGTTGTAAGATTTTTTCAAGCAGAATTTATGAGACGATAATGATTGTCCTTCTCTCTATGAGAATTGTCGCTGCTGACCAGTGTGTCCTTGTCTGATTATGCTATGATGTGTAATCAAGCATAGTTCTTTTTTTTTCTGTTGCTCTCATGCTGGTCAAGAATAAATCTCGAATTTGATTTCAATCAACATGATACACGGAAGAGTCAGGTAGACGAAGAAGAAGAAAAAAAACAATAAATTGATGAACTAAATATAGCCAACCAATGATTAAACGACCCGAGAGGAAAAAGGAATCAGTCAACCAATAGTTAATTTGTTCTCTTCTTTCTTTGCCTACTTGGTTGCAACAAAGTGGCTTGGTGTTGTCGTCTACAGATGAAGAATGACAAAATGTAAGGAAAAAAAAGGTAGCCAGTCAAGAAAGGGAGAACAAATTTATTCATTCGAGCAGAAAAATAGAACGAGAGAGAGAGAGAGAGAGAGAGAGAGAGAAAGAAAAAGACCGACAAACAATCGGATTTGCTGCCGGTGAACTCCTCTATGCCATTTTTCTGTCTCGCGGTCTCTCTCTCTCTCTCTATGTCTCTTTCTTATCCTTTCCCGATCTATTTCTTTTTTTGCTAGTCGTTATACGCTTGCCCGATTTTTCTCCAGTTTATGTGTTTTGTCTCGATGCTTTCAGTTGTAAGCGCATAAATCGAGCGTTCACACGAGGCTAACTAACCGAATCCGTGCGAGCGTTGTCCGCCCGCCCGCCCGTGTGTGATCCGAAACAAGTTCCAACTCAGTGAACTGTAAGTTGTTACTAATATTCTTGATCAGAAAAAAGACGAGGACGAAGAAGAAGAAAGAGAAGAATAGAAGGCATTTCTTTTTTATTTATTTATTTATTGAAAAAACACAAAAACCAAAAGACTAGATATATATTAATATCAGAATTAGGCCTGGCGTCTATACTATTTTTCCTTCTTCTTCTTTTGATTGATAAGCATAGAATTACAATAATGACGAGGTATACTTGTCATATATTAGCATTTTTATTTTCATTTGAATTTTTTTCTTCATTCCAGTTCGTTTAACCAATGGATATTCATAATGATCTCTCAATGTCGCATAAAGGTAAGTTATTGTTAAATCCAATAACATGTTATTGTTTTGACAAGAAATTAGACGGTGATCGATCACCGGAGGATTTTTTCAATGGTGAATATAAAGGAAAGGAATTTTTGAAATTATGATTTTCTAATTAATTTCAGGGCATTCGGGAGTCAATCAACTTGGAGGTTTATTTGTCAATGGTCGACCATTGCCTGACACAACTCGAACACGTATTGTTGAACTTGCACATAATGGCATGCGGCCATGTGATATAAGTCGGTGTTTACAAGTATCAAATGGTTGCGTATCAAAGATTTTGGCACGCTACTATGAAACTGGTTCAATAAAACCGCGTGCTATCGGCGGTTCGAAGCCACGTGTAGCGACGTCGGACGTTGTCACTAGAATTGCTCAATATAAACGCGAAACGCCGTCGATATTCGCATGGGAGATTCGCGATCGTCTTCTAGCAGATAATATCTGCAATCCAGAAAATATACCAAGTGTAGGGGATTTTTTCCGTTTTAAATCATTGACAAAAAAAATCATCATTTATTTTTTCAGGTTTCATCAATAAATCGAGTACTTCGAAATCTCGGTTCGAAATCTCTGGATTCAATGACCAATCATGAGACCTACTATTCAGTTGATAATAAACTACGTGTTTTACACAGTCAACCATGGTCATCATCGTCACCATCATCGTTCTATGCTCATCAACCATCGTCAAGTATTTATTCGAATAGTGGTGATTCGAATTCTGAATATAAACATCAAACAACCGATATCAATCATGGAGGACCACATCATGATTTAGGAGGTAGAATAATAAAAAAAGAAAACGAATTTATATATACTCAACATTTCGTGAAGTCACAGATGTAAGCTTTAGTAGAAATCTAGACCACCTGTTGATGCGGATCGGTCGGTTAGAGAAC
This sequence comes from Rotaria socialis, assembly GCA_905331475.1. Lineage (NCBI taxonomy): Eukaryota > Metazoa > Rotifera > Eurotatoria > Philodinida > Philodinidae > Rotaria > Rotaria socialis. The sequence goes on from CAJNYU010001127.1 coordinate 683,796, forward strand.
AATTAGAATTAACTGCTGATGCCCTGAAGTCATATCGAAGAACAAGAAGAAGAGAAAAAAATCATTAAATGAATTTCCTTCTTTTTGTTTCTTTTCTTAATGATTGATAAATGAAAATAAATGATCAGACGGTCATCAAGGCGGAGTTAGCCTTATTCTCATCTTAAAATAATAACAACAAAAACAACAACATCAGCATGAACTTTTTTCTTCTCCTTCTTCTACAGTTTTGACGTCAATGTTTTTTATCTCTATACTAATTAAGAAAAATACACAGTAGGACAGACGGGAAATCATGTTTAAATCTAATTGGATGTTTCGCTTATCTTAAACAATAACAAAATTCTCTTCTTCTTCTTCTTCTTCATGCCAACAGAATCATTATTAACTTCCCAAATCGATAAGAATTTCTTTTTAGAAAAAGTAAAAGATTGTTCAAATTCTTTTTTTCTCTTCTTCTTAATTCCGCTTTGCTGAGCTCATAAAAATCGTCACTACATTCTCGTCTATTTTACAGATGTTCTCTTTCCATACTCTGTCATGTTATTCCACATCGTTGATAGCATTCTATTTTGTCATTCAATTGTAATGAAATTGTAGACAAAAGAGAAGAATAGATTTTCTTCTTATTAATCTCTTGATGTTTGCATAAAAAAAAAAAAGAAAAGCGTATACAGAGATGATATGTCAAGATTTCGGCATCTAATGAATATGTTCTTTTTACGTATTCGTCATGATGATAAGGATGTTTCAATCATCGCCATAAGCTTCATCATCATCACACCACCATTATCAAAGGACTACTTTATATGTTTAGATTTATCTGATGGTAGTGACGATAGTAAAATAGGTCTACGAGAAGGTTTAAACGAAAATGAAGAAGCTGTACAAGAACGTTTAAAATTGAAAAGAAAATTGCAACGGAATCGAACCTCATTTTCTCAAGAACAAATTGATGCTTTAGAACAAGGTAATTCGCAAAAAGGAACTTTTTTATTTTTCCTAATTTCAATTCAATTCAATAGCTTTCAATAGTTCACATTATCCAGATGTATATGTACGTGAAAAACTTGCACATAAAATTAATCTACCCGAAGCTCGAATACAAGTAAGATCCTTGGAAATATTTATTTATTTATTTATTTATAAAATGAATAATTCAAGGTGTGGTTTTCTAATCGTCGTGCAAAATATCGTCGCGAAGATAAAGTTAAAGGCCGACGACAACATCAACAACAATTAATGAACGACATGGGTGAAAATATGCGACCGTCAGGTGCAACACCACCACTTCCACCACCATCATCTGTTTATCCTCAAATGTTTCCATCGAGTAATCCTTCGATAAATAACGATCCGCATCATCATCATCATCATCATCAATATGGACCGTTTAGTTCAGGATTTAGTGCTGCTGTTGCATGTAGTTCAAGCGGTTATCCAACATTTTTTCCCAGTAAAGTCTTTTTTTTCTTCGGCTAATTGAATTTTATACCCTAGAGGAATTTTTTATTTTCTAGCTTCAACACGTGGTTACGACGGACTTAGTCCATTTAGCACACCTTATAATCGTTCTTGTTCAACTTATCCAACAGGCATTCAAACTAATCTATCTGCAGGTAGGTGAAAAAAACTCAATTTAACAGAAATGTTTATTTTTATTTGTAAAGATCAAATGAAAAACATGTCTTCAATGTCAGCGTACGGCAGTGCTCCGCATATTTGGTATCCACAAATATTACCGTAAAGAGAAGAAAAAAAGGTATGTGTTGTCTCTCTCGAGAGCGAAACATGTTTGTGAATTGTGCTCATTTTTTGTTTTCGATTGAAAGGTGATGATTTGTTAGATAAATAGAGATTGAACGTGTGAATAATAGAAAACAACTTGATTTTTTTTCTTCTGTTTTAGACTCAAATCGACGCGTTTCAACTATTGTGAACATTGATTTATGTATCATATTGATTGCTTGTTTTTTTTCTTCTTGTTTTTCTGTATTGTCTCCTATTGTTTATCTTCGTCTTTTGTTTTTTATATTTTCAATGAAATACATATGGAGCTTCGCCTTGATTATATATATCATGCATGAAATAAGAAAAAAAATTATTTTCTGATTTTTTTGTCATACGGATGTATTATTTCAAATAGATCTCAATCAATGAAAGAAAATAACACAAATTCTAGATGTGATATAGCGAAAAATATAATATTAAAAATACGATAGACTGACTTGCCAATTTGTCTTTTTGTGCAACACTCTCTTTTGATTGGTCGTTTATTATCCCACATAAATTCATGATTTATTAGATTGAATCACATATGAAAAATCAAAATATTACTCTACGCTATTCGGACCTTAGAGTTAATATTACTCGAGAAAGTCACAATGACCAGCATACTCGAAAAACTCGCTTCTATCCAATTAGATGCCTGTTAGATAATAAAAAAGACGCTTATCTGATTTTGAGGAGAATTGAATAAGTATGGCATTGTTTATGGCCCACCCACTGGAAATTATTGTTATATTATTATTTGAGAGTTTTCGCATGAAAAAGACGAACAAAAAAAGATTAAAAAACAGTAGTATGGAGCACATATGTCGCTCCAAAAACTTTGAATTTCGAATTCGACACACAATAATATTGCTTTTTGTTTTTTTACTCTTCATGTTAAAAACTGCCGTTTGCTTGTTACAGTTATTTGGCTTTCTCGTTAAAGCTAACCTGAAATGCTGCTGAGGTAAAGCAAACTAACATTAAAACCTGTGTGCAATGTCAAGACAAAATTGGATTTAAATGAATGATGAGTGATATTTTTCTTTCATCGTCGAAACGTTGTCTTTCCGTACAAAATAAATACAATTTAAATTGCCATAATTCACGTAAAACAAAAAACATATGTACATGATTTTTGCGAATGAAGTGCTTCTAATGCACTATTGACGTGAAAGACGTATTCATACAGTCGCTGTTTACAACAAATAAAAAAATGTATTTTTTTTTAAATGCGCATCGATTTTTTATTTAAATTATTTCATATGAGATGAAAGTTGAGGGTAAAGTGCAACGGATAGGTCAATCTTTAAATATCTCTTTGCTTTCATCTGAATCAGAGATAATGTATTAACTGAACCAATTTTCTAGATTAGGATCTACGATGCTGACCATTCCAACTGTTTGGGCTAAAGTAAGTGAGACAATCGGTTTTCTGATGCTTACAACTTTTATCGAAATAGACGCGACCTAAATTTTTTCTTTACACTACTACAAGTCATCTTGTGACAGTAGACACATCATTGAAATCAACAAACCTCATAGAGAAATCATCGAGACGGTAAGTTTGAAGTTAGTTTTTCGAAAAACAAAACAGTATAATTGTGATTTTTAAGACGAGCGGTTGGTGGCTGTTTTTGGTGCAAATGTTTACTTTGTTGTACATTGACGAGCGTTTTACTAATGATAATTCCGTTGAGGATTTTGCTTGGCTTATGGCTATCGGGAAATTGTAAGTGTATCAGGGATTTCGCCCTTTTTGATGCGGACTGAAAGTTTTGAGAAGCTCGCAATAGCATACAGATTTTCAACATCAATTTTTATTCTTCGAGAATACTCACGTCAAACAGGTTTTACTTCTATTTCAATGTAAAATAATTTGAAGTGATTTTTATGATGAAAATTGATTATTTATAGCATCGGCAACATCGGTTACCGACACAACTACAGCAAGTAAAGCGAGAGAGGATACATTGAAACGCTGGTTACTATCAGTATTTAGGTTCAACAACGTTGGCAAATAACACGGGCAACACATCTCAAACAGGTATATTTTCGGTTAAAACATACATGTTGATTGGAACACTTTTAAGGGGTTCCCCCCTCAGGAATCGGCTTTCGTTATTCGTGGACCGATTTGCCTGAAATTTTAATGCAATATAAGTATTGTGTTAACTCAGTTTCTTGCAAAGTTTTGGCTTATAAAGTTGTTGCTTTAAAGAGTTATTGACAAATTAGTCCCCAAAATGGTGGTTCTCGTAAGGTACCGATTTCTCGAACTGCCAAAGACGTAGAGAGCTACTTTTTTTTTAAATGAAAGAAGAGACCTATATCTAGAAATGTAAATAGCGTTTTTTCGAAATTCGATTTTGTTCGGGTTTCCGAGATATTCTACTGCAAGAACTTGGAATTTAGCACTTTTTGACATCAGTGTTATCCAGTTATCTGGGCAAAGAAATCGAATTTCGAAAAAACGCTATATACATTTCTAGATATAGGTCTCTTCTTTTATTTAATAAAAAGTAGCTCGCTAGCTCTTCTACAGTCTGAGAAATCGGTTCCGAGCTCTCCAAAAAAGTGATTTTGAGAAAACGAATAAACAAGTTGTATGAAACAATTTTTAATTTCACTATGACTGTCACGACATCTATACGGCAATTTCGTTATGTGTACAGGATTTTAAGCAGAAATGACTACGTTTCATTAAATAATTGATATAACAGAACGCATATCTGTTTCTCATTAGATAAAATCTACCAGTTTGTGGACCAATATCACATACCCGTAACTAAGGAAAATTTCTGCAAAAAACCTTATATTTCTACTACTGCTTCCAGAAAACCACTATTTTCACTGCCAAAAACCATTCAAAATGCGACAAATCGCACATAATCTGAAAGAGGACACTTTGGGCTCTCAGTATTAGTGCTTATCACAAAATCGACTTTTGTGAAAAAAAATCGATTTTCTGAGGGGGGGGGAGCCCCTTAATCTAGGTACTATATTGAGGACAACTTTAAGTATGTTTATATATAACAGAAGACATGACGACATGAATTGCTTCACCTAGGGTCTATTTCTACATCATTGACAACATCCAACATTATTAGAAGTATGCATTTATGATTTTCAGGTTTTTCAAACAGTATCCTTTGCGCACTGTAATTTCAATGTAGTCATTCACTGTTTCCCTAAACGGATAAAGTTAGCAGCCATTGTTCACGTCATATAATTTTATTAGGTTTTTGAAAAGTTTCCTCTGTAAATCAATACATTTGTTAAAAAGATAGAACATAGCGGAAATTCTAAAATCCAAGTTCAATCGAAATACATTTCATCATATTACTCGGTAACTTTTTTCATCGTAGATCGATTTTTTTTCTTTATAGATGTTTTAAAATTGAAAAAAATTCATTATATCGCGACACTAACGATATTGAACATTGATTCCTATCAATACCATTTAATATTAATTTTGTTAGCAAAAATAAAATAGTTAACATAATTGATATTATCACATTCATAGATACCGGTGAGTTCTAGGTTTTTTTTAATTACATCAAGAAAATCATATCAGTGCGCTTTCAATGAGTACTGAATCATAGTGGAAATTCTATGAGTCGGTTGAAACGAATAAGTCGATTTAATTTAGTTAGATTAGGATAAATATGAATTACAAATCGGGTCTTCTATTACCGATCATAATTATTTTCTCCTTTTTACGACTTTAACATTTTCATTTTCATTAACATAAACACGATCCATTTTTTGTGTGTCTTTGTAGATATTGTTCATGAGGAATCGATCCAATGATTGAAATCTAATTAGAAAATTGAACTACATATGCAAACAGGCGCCTATTTATTCGAATACTAGTTTCTGTGATGAACGAAATGCAATATCTAAAAGCAAAACAAAATCAAGAATTGCATCTAAAAATGAGTAAACGCTTGGGATACGTAATTGAGACCATAATGATATAAAAATCTATCAATAATATAGAAAAAGTAAAAAAAGATTTTATGATTCATGACGTAACTTTTCGAGTAGCCATGTAACTCTTGACTACACGAGAAAATATCATGTATCAAAGTGTCGCCTTCTAAGTTTCACATCCAGAAACAGGAGTAAAACGCTACGTACAATATTTAGATGGGCAATACATGAAAACGTCTTTTGGAAATGTCGACATTTTTGCTATGAAAATTTTCAATAAGTATATAATCCTTGCTGTGATATATGTCACTACAGTGACCTGAAAACAAAATTGCACTGCAAATTCATCTATGAATTCATAGCTTTATCCTTTTGCTACTTTATTTGTGGCTTCCTCATTAATAGAGGTCTTTTTGATTACACGATAAACCAGTTTCTCTTATATCAGGGGCAACGTGCCTGTTTTCAACTTTTTTTTTATAAAGATGGTATGACTTCAAAACAATCGTCCTCAGCACTTATGAAAAAGTTTCAAAAGCTGGGTATCCTTTTGTGAAAAAATTCCGCTCACTAGAAAACAGAAATACTACCTGTCTTTTCATCACTGAATGAAAAGATTAGACTATTCTTGCTCGCATATATAAATCAGTACAGGACCATTTTTGTGAAAATAGTTTTGTTTACTTAGCGACGACCACAGACACGACAACTACAGGTAGGTGAAGTCTTTTTTTTCGTTTTTTTCCATTTGTGCGTATCATTCTAGTAACCGGATGTCCAACTACTAATGCAGGAAATTTATTCAATTATACAGGAACTGGTCCTCTCGGCTGGAAATTGTATACACTCACTTGGGTGGCTACCACTTATCAGCCATCCCTTGTATTCTCATTTATGATAAGTGGCTCCCGTGAATTATTTTTGGACGATGTGAGTGTTGCTGATGCTAGTCAAGCAGGTGTGAATTTGCTACGTAACGGTGACTTTGAAATTTCGACAAAGGTAGCTGTCGAATGGTACGATTGGTGTGGCAACAATTGCATTGGAAGTAAAGGATATATAAATACTGGCAGTCTGTGTCATGGAAAAAATGGCAATTGTTATGCAAATGCATGTGGCACATCCAATGTGGTGGAATTCTTGAGCCAAGGATTTCCAGCAACAGTTGGACTTACTTACACAATTAAGTTTTTTTTGAAAGGAACTGGAAATGGTCCCAATATTCCATTTGCGGTCAGCATTTACTAATCCATTGAACATGACTTTTCGTTGACAAAACCACGACGTATTACTAAAAGGCTGATTTAGAGCGCAAGTCTGAAATTTAGCTTAATTTCAGTTTTTTAGGCTGGAACACAGTTCTTTTCTTTTTGATTTCTTTTCGATATTTTTCAATACAATTATCAATATTAAGATGTGAAAGAGGGCCTACATAACTGCTCATTATTATCAATATGATGGATGATCTCTTTCGTTAAAAGTTTTATTAGATTCTGTGGATTTTGACAGGAACTCAAGAGTGAAAAGTAACTGATTTAAGACATGTGAAACCAAAACACTGCATAATCGATTGTGGGTGTGGGTGAAAGAAGATTGAGTCACACATTCATTTACTTAGTAAATTCTTCATTTGATCTAGTTGTGGCATGGCGGCAACGTGGATATCATTCTATACTCGAATCAAAGAAGAATAAATCAAGATATGTGTGCACGTCTCACTCAGAAGATACATTAATATATCGTACAAGTTTAAAGAAACAGTTTTTATACAAGCCTGTCAGAAACAGATGCTTCCGGATGAAGTTGTTAACAAAGTCGATAGACAAGAAAAACAAGAGTGTTTGAGATACATAATTTATTTTCTTTTGAAGAAAAGATTCAGTTCAACTGGTTTTTGTCGAGCATTCTTCCGGTTCGATTTAGGATCATACCAATTCGAGGATTGTTGATAGTGAGAGGCGTGAAACTGCATCGATTCATGACGTAAGCAAATGAGAAATTCTTTGCCGGAGCAGCAAATACAATACTACCGCCCGCTCCTAGAAAGTATCGATTTATTTGTATTGAATTATCTACCAATTGATTTTACCTGAATGACCAAATGAGTTCGGTCCGAACATTGGAAAATCTTGTTCGTACAGCATAAAACCCATACCGACGGGAAATGGTATTTTAAATGTGATATCGATTTCATTCGGTAATGTATTCAATGTTGTGGCACGTTGCAAGATTCTTGGTTCTAATAATCGACTATCCCTTCGTTCATCGATATTACTCATGAGTGAAGCGAAAATGGCAGCTAACGATCGGGCATTAGTGATGCCGTTTGCCGCCGGAATTTCTGCTTGATGTGTTCGTGCTTCATTGTGAAAATGATATATTTCCAACATGGATGCATTCAAGATGTCTTCGATATCAGTAAAAATCAATGGTGATACTCGTTGTTCGAACTCTTGTGGAAGACCAATGTAGAATTCAGTTTGTATGCGATTGGTAATTTCTTCTCGAATAAATTCTCCTATTGTTCGCTTTTGTGGATCGACTCGTCGGACAAGTTCGCCAGCTAGCCATCCGTAAGTAAATGCGTGATAACCTTGAGCACTTCCAGGAAGCCAAACAGGTCGTTCTTGTTGGAGTAAATCAATCATTGTTGTCCAATTCAGATATTGATCGAACGAGGAGACAAAAAGATCAGGAAGACCAGCACGATGTGACAGAATATCTGCGACAGTCGTATTCTCTTTACCATTCTGTCCGTATTCTGGCCAATAATGTGTCACAAGTTCTGAATAATCCAGAAGACCTCGTTGAACGCAAAGTGCCGCAGCAATAGCTACTAAACTTTTCGATGTTGAAAAAATCAATTGAAGTGTCTCGTTATCATAGGGTTTCGTTTTTGATGTATCAAACCATCCACCAACTAGATCCACTACTAATCGACCTTGATGATATATCGCGATCGAGCTGCCAGTATCTCGTTCTTGTACGAAATTCTCTCGGAACAAATCCCGTACAAACTCCCAACCATTAGCCATGCTACCGTAGAGATTTACATCGGTACTAATCACCAGTGAAATACAGCTTAACCAACAGATAGCTGTCGACCACATAACGTTTTCTTTATCTCGCTTCTATCAATAATGAATGAAACTCAAAGTGATTAGCGATAATTAATACTAAACAAATACCATGGATATTTTGCTTTTCGAAACTATGCTATAAAGTGTACATCATGTTGAAAGAAAAACGAAAGACGATAGATTACAGAACGAACAGGCAAATAAAGGGATTAATCTAAGTACAGAAAAATATCGATCGATCAAGATACAATAAATATTTACAGGTATGAATGACAATGGTGTTTTGCGTGCGTGAATCAGATCGCTGACAGGATGATATTGCGATGATCACAAATTCATTATTATACCATCCCAATATTCCAACAGATCGAAAGGTTCGTAGACGTGAGATTCTTTTCTCATTAATGCATGATAAACATGTGGGATATCATATTAAATGGTCTTGTCTATTGAACTCATGAGGGAAGGTCTCTGGGTGTTTCTCTGGGATTTCAACGAAACCTATGTGGGTTTGTGAAGTCAAGTTTGCTTAGAACCCTCAGAGAGATCACAGGTGAATTGTTTTGACTAAAAACAGTTCACAAAAAATTGAAATACTGACATGTCGGCTCCGTTTTGGATGTGGGTGCTGGTGTGGGTGTATGTGCAGGTTCAGCGGATACCAACAACCACACCCACACCCACACCGAAATCCACCGGAAAAAAATCCGTGAATTTCCTGCCGCAATACTGCGTCCACCTTCCAGCGATTTCCCTGGTTTCCCGGTCGTTTCCCGACGTACCGCCACGACCAGGGATGTTTACTTAGTCAGATCAAACAGTCAGCCGGTAATTTACATATGGCATGAAAGCTTGACTAAAATCCTATAAAATCCATAGTTAAAACGTTATCTTTGCTTATATATTGGTATCGAAAATCAATTAGGTCTTCTTTTGCCATTTGAGAAAATTTTTGACTAAAGTTCGAAAAAATTGTCATTTTTGTGAATGACTTACAGACTCATAGCGCCAAATAAAATGTTATGAATTTAGTACCAAAATGTTCGCATGAACGTACTATATCAACTGGTGTATGAATAAATATGTATAGCTATAAAAATTCCTGGTGGGCCGATTCGCCTTCTCATACGCCTCCTCCTTTTAGCAAAGATTTATTAAACTTCACGTGCTTAATTAGTTGATCTAATCGATTGCTGAAAAGTAGGGGTGTGAATTTTTTGTTATTGTTATTAATAACAAAATAATAACGAATAACTTAATTTTTTGAAGAAGCCTCAACTATGCTAATTCTGTTGGGCTATGTTTAAGGAATGAGTTTACTAGTGCTATGAAGGCAACCGATCGAGACATTGGAGTTTGCATCGACCGCATGGATGAAAACTTTTCACACGCTTTTTACTGTTTAAAGCCATAGAAGCTGAAGGAATTCTCACAAAACTTTCATGATTCGAACCCATTGAACCGTAGTTGATGCGATAATATAACTGAAGTTCAGTAAACTGTCCAAACAAAGGAAGAATTTTCATTTTCAAACACTTGATAAATATCTCTACCAACGAATTAATTTAATCTAAAAATTCTTATATATTTTTTTGAGGAATAATTGGTTTCTTCATGCAGCAGAGCTTGCAATCATAATTCAAAACGGTTGGCACATTTTTTTAGAATAGATAAATTCATCGATGATGTTGGTGTGGGTTGGTATGGGGAAAGAAAGACATATGCCCACACCCTTATTCCTTCACTATAACAAACGTGATCTTTAAAAATAAGCATTGGTCTATATACAAGCACCATACACTTCTAAATTACGATGATTCATTGGCAGAGATATTTATCAAGTATTTGAAAATGAAAATTCTCCCTTTGTTCTGACAGTTTATTGAACTTCAGTTATATTATCGCATCAACTACGGTTCAATGGGTTCGAATCATGAAAGTTTTGTGAGAATTCCTTCAGCTTCTATGGTTTTAAACAGTAAAAAGCGTGTGAAAAATTTTCATCCATGCGGTCGATGCAAACTCTCCAATGTCTCGATCGATTACCTGCATAGCAGTAGTAAACTCATTCCTTAAACATAGCCCAACAGAATTAGCATAGCTGAGATAGACAGCAATTCAAGTTGAGGGTTCTTCAAAGAAAAACGTTATTTGTTATTATTTTGTTATTAATAACAATAACAAAATAGTTATTGCTATTATTACCAATAACAACAAAATAACAATAACTTCTCACCCCTACTCAAAAGCAAGAGCTGAGAATAGTCGTTTCGTTTGTCTTTTCGTAAAAGGATATATCGATCTGTTTTCATTCCATCGTAAAAGGTAACATTTATGAAAAAGCTTAAAGTCAGACACCAATATATATGATATAAGCAACCACATAATACGGTGGACGATTTTCTTGAGGTGCGCTACTGCCAACGCGACTTGTTGATCCAGATATAGAGTGATCGTGTTGGCCTGCAGCTGCTGTCGTTCTTCCTATTTGGCATGCTTTATTGTTCGGTGTTCCCGATCTAATTCCTCTGTATGTTGGAACAACTATATCACATCCATCTGCATAAGTGATATCATGATAGTAGTGAGCATGGGCACCTGCAGCTGATGTTTGCGCTTAGAAAGTATGCGAATGATTTGGCATCTGGTCGGGAGTTAGTACAACACTATCTAAGCCACCTGTCATACCAATTTGCGAATAAGAAGAACCACTATTTAAAGCATCGCGTCCAACTAAAAATCGACCTCGCAAATCTGGAGTGCCATTTCTTCCATCGCAAATGTACCAACCAGAATATTCACCTAAACCTTTACCAATTGATGTTAAACCAATGATCCATTTCTGAAGAAGCAACCATAACAACAGTTCCACGAGGAAGTCCGATATTACTCGATGAAGAGGCAATTGTTGCACTTTCTTTCCGTAGATGATCGCCAACGTTATTCGCAGTAATCAGTAATGAAAATGTTGAAATCGTACATAAAATTGATAGAAACATTTTCATTTTTATAAGTTTATCCAAAATGAGTCCAATTCTGCTATGCTTATGTCAAAAGCTACTCCTTTACAAAATCACATAAAAGCAATGCAATCAGCAACAACAACATTTATTTATGAAATAAGAGAAAGCAGGATTAAAACATAGATAAGAAAATCATGAACGAAGACTTATTTTTAGATTTAACTGTTTTAGGTAGATAAAACTATCCTGCAATAATTTAATCTGGATCGAGACGTTAAGATAACTTAAGTAGATATATAAAATCGTAAAGGACTGATTGATAAAAATGGCTTTCGTTTTCATGTTTAAGACGGAACATTGTATATAACCAAGGAGATAGGAATTTGCAAAAACTAATTATTCCATCCATTTCGATGTTCTCATAAATAACATAACACTAATTTCGAATGGTAAATAATGGTCAACATGTTTAGAATCTTTCTTCTACCAACTTGTGTTATTACCGATTTTTTTCTGTATTCTATTTTTATTAAAAAATTGAAAAATTCATCAGGGCTCTGCATTACAAAGAAAAATGAAAACAAAATTGAAATTTTGGACTAATGGAAATATTGAAAATGTGTGCGTGTGTGTGTTTCGATTCAAATGACTCCAAGCTAATTACGACCATCGCTTCGTAAATTGTTCATGGGTTCATTATCGGGCCAATTTGAAATCGGAGTTCTACTGGGTGTCGATTGACAATATATTGGTATTGTTCAGTTGAGAAATGTGCAGTTTAGAAAGGAAAGAATATCAAGAACGGTCACTTGTATGTGAAAAAGTTTATTTCTTTGTACACAGTGATCTCGGATAAAAGTCGTTTAAGAAAATCTGTCGCAGTATTGTGACTTTCCATTTCGAAGCATGAAAATGTATTGCATGGAATTTTCGCTACTACTTTTGCTTTGATGAACTGTTAACAGGTTCGAATTGCACAGAAATATTTGGGTGTTTATGATGTGTTCCTGCTGTTGCCGGTTTACCGATTTCTGATGATAGTGGATGGCCAAATAGAAAGAAGTGAATCGTGTTGTGATCCAGGAAAAAATGTTTTCTGTGTACCTGCTCTAATTAGCTTTGCTTTCTCTTTTTTTTATGGACGATGATGTGTTGATGTCGGTAGTTCTGTGATAAAATGGGAAAAAAATAATCTACAAGAAATTTAGTCTTTGATTGAATTGTAATAATTCAATGTATTACTTGATGGATTTCCGCTGACTTATTGCGTTCGACTATGAAATACGTATGTTCATAGTCTAAAAGGAATCTCGAAACATAAATTCTGATGCTGAAAGGTACATACAAAGCGCACTAGCACTTTTTATAGAATTTTGTTGCAACAAATGTAAATGCGTGTGATGCGTAAAACACTCCTTTGCATAGAAAAAAATTATTTTCTGTAGATTTACATGTCAATTGCTATCTTTTAATGGCTTTTCCGCCCCTCATCTGGAGACTATCAATGAACTTCAGTTCACGATTATAAACAATTGGAACTAACTTATTTCTGAAGAGAACAGTGAGTATAAATTTCAAGAACTTTCCCGGCTCTCTACTCGTTCCCCTTGTCGATAGAAATTAAATATAGAACTAAAGAGAAAAATTACAGAATAATAAGTATTAATTAAGCCAGCTATATTCATGTCAACTTCGTATTTTGTGGATAGGCAACGGCACTTTCGCAAAAGTTTTTTTTTTATTTCAAATCAGAGGAAACAACAAAGATTCCTACTCCGATAATCGCTCTTTTTGCAAAAAAAAAGAGCAAGTCTAGAAGAAAGCTTCTAAATTTCATATGTTATGTCATTTTAATAACGCTAGAGAACATTTATGACTTCCAAATTTAAACCTAAAAAAGTCAATACGAACAAGTTTTTTACATGAATTCAAAAGCATGCATGGCACCATTTCGGTGCATGAAGCCAATACTCGATGATGCATGATGATAGAAAATGGCAGAAAAAATCGAAGTACTATCGTATTTCCGTATTAAGGTTAAGCGAACGCAAAATAATGCACATATAATCATATGCTGGCATTTTAAATTCTAATGATCTGCAGTCAATGTGCGTCATTAATGTTTTTCTTGACAATTCAGCCATTAATTTTGTTTCATGAAGTTGATAACAACGTAGTTGTATTGACATGAAGTAAAATATCGCTCTGTAGCTACTTAGATCGTGAAAATCGTCTATTGGCATGTACCGATTCTAGCAGTGCAATGAATCCATTGATGTGAGCAAAAGTTGTAACTATTATTATTATTTCAATTTTAACTTTCGGTTGTGTTCGAATCCTTGTGTAACATATTGAGAACTATCCAGCAGCTGACAAATATGATTGTCTATTATATGCAGGGCGACCGACAAAAAATTCTTGATTGTCGACGCCCACGTTGAAGTAAAAAGCTTGAGCGGCGTGAAAAAGAAAGTGAGAATGAATGAGAAATGAGGGTGTAGGTTGGTGCCAGAACAATTCTATCACCATCACACCTACACCCAGTTTTAGAGTCTTTTCATTTTCTTTGTGATTTGTTTTCAACATTTTTCAGTACAATTGTTAATATTAAGATATGAAAGAGAGTCTGCATTACTGCGCATTATTATCAATATGAAAAAGGGTGGGTGTGGAAGTGTCGTTCTTCTATTACTCCATAATCAAACCCACAACGAACTCTGGTTATTTAGATTACAGAAATCGCCTATTATTGAAACAACCTACGAATTCATTCTGCCAAAAAAATGAGAAAGTCTACTATCAATTATCAAACTTCCGACGATTTCAAACAAAAATCATGTTCCAAACACAACACAGGACAGTGATCCAAAAAAGAATAAGATATCGTATCAATCATTACTGACATATGAACGACGGCTCATGTAGCATCATTCATATAACTACTAGCTATCGAGGCACTCACGTCATGAAAAGTAACTGTTGTAATCTTCTAAACTTGTCAAAACTGAAATTTACAGTAAAATATTTAAACTGATTCGACAACCAAAAACGAAGCCAGACAAGGATACATATCAAGAAAGATATATAAAATCACCGAATCATAAAGCAAGAATTCACTGATTACACCTGACGTAATTAAACATTCGAATAGTTATCAGATCTCTAACTATCTGATTAGACCATAAAGTCAGGTCGAAAGGTGTCATGATTGCTTATAAAACACAGCCTCACATCAGTTTAGTTAGATTCCCCAAACTGTGTTGCCTTCAATAAACACTAATTTCTTTGCATATTCAATTTTTGAATTATGAATGTTATTCTCCGATCTTATCCATATCAAAATGAATAGAATCTCATAAGATGCTTACGCAAGAGACGAAAAAAGAAAATAATACATATGTAACACTAATATTGTAAGGGGAAAGTGATATGCGCAAGAAAAAAAGAGCTGATCGAGGGTGACGAATATTAACCATCCTTCTGCTTAATGATATAAAAATAGTAGAAATTATGCATGTTTTTTTTTGTTCTTCTCGTATTTCACTGAAATACTTAGATAGCAATTGAATACAAAAAATGACGCATAAATAATGAATAATATTTGTCTTACAAAAATCATTAACAGAGAGAGAGAAGAGAATATCTCACATATTGTCACAAAAGTGAATGCGCAAACCGAAGGGAAAGAAAATTGGAAAAAAACAGCAGTACGAAGCATGACGTTGTTATTTTTTGCTTCTCGTACGTTGGACGTCATCGCTAGTTAGGTTTTCGCTCGTTTTTTGTCTTCCTTATTTTTGCCTTATTATTTTCAATAGGAACCACGTGAGGTTCGTCTTTCGTTGTCAACAGAAAATGTTAAGTATTGTACTAAGAGAAAAAATAAAAATAGAAAGAATATTATTTAATTAAGTGACAAGTAGTTATTCCCAATTATCGATCAACCACCAACCTATCATATTAAGCAATATGGATGAACAAAATTCAAAAGTCTCAGTGAAAGTAGCATCAACACAGTATGATAGCATCCAGTCACGGCCACTTATCACTCAAGCTTTCTCCTTGGTGTGGTTGGATGGTAATATTGACCGAACCGCAGAACGTTATCGAAATACATTGGTATATCTGCAGAACTTAGCGAACGATGTCTATACATTCACGCAGCTGGATGAATGTATCGACTTTGTCACAGAAGTCGATGATAGAAACGTATTCCTCATTCTATCAGATACTATTGGCAAAGAAATATTGTCCCTCATTCATGATATTCGTAATCTGCAAAGTATTTACATTTTTGGCGAGCACGAAGTTCAACACGACGATTGGAACAATAGTTGGAACAAAATAAAGGGCAAATATGTCGAAATCGTACCCATTTTCGAAGCACTAAAAAAGAGCATCAGACAATTTAATCAAGATGACATTTCACTAAGCTTGATCAATATAAAGGAAGAAGATTCCAGACAAAATCTCGATCAACTGGAACCTTCGTTTATGTATATTCAAATATTCAAAGAAGTTCTCTTTGAAACCGACCGTACGGAACTAAACAAGGAAGATTTTGTTCGATTTTGGCGGAATGAATCTAAGAATAATAGCATAACGTTGAAGATCATCGATGAGTTTGAACGTGATTATTGTCTACAATCAACAATTTGGTGGTATACTCGCCAAACTGCCATCTATGAGATGCTGAACTGGTCTCTTCGGAAACTAGATTCAAGAATAATGATGAAAATGGGCTTCTTTATTCGTGATCTTCATTACCAAATTGTAGAATTACACAAGCAACAAGTAAAAAATTATCAGATAGACCCTCTTATTGTTTACCGAGGACAAGGTTTGTCCACCAGTGATTTCGAGAAACTTCAGAAAAATCAAGGAGGTTTGATGTCTTTTAATAACTTTTTATCAACCAGTAAAGATCAAGACACTTCCCGTGTTTTTGCCGAATCCAATTCATCCAGAAGCCATACAGTAGGGGTCCTTTTCCAGATTTCCGTTCATCTCATGGCATTCTCTACTCCTTTTGCCTCAGTTAAGGATCTGAGCAATTTCAATTCAGAAGAAGAGATTCTCTTCTCCATGCACACTGTTTTTCGTGTCGGCGAAATCAAACAGGAATTCGCTGGTAGTCCTGTGTGGACAATACAATTAACTCTCACCGACAATAATAATCCACAGCTTGCTGCTATCACTCAATGCTTGCGAGAGGAGACTCAAGGATCCACAGGTTGGTATCGGCTTGGTAAACTGATGAACAAACTTGGTCACTTCAATCAAGCTGAAGAGCTCTACAATGAATTACTCAATGGTGCTCCCAATGACAACGATAGAGCACATATCTATCACATGCTTGGAATGCTAAAATTTCAGCAAGGTGAATATAAAGAAGCAGCTTTATTTTACGAAAAGTCTCTCGAAGTCGAGCGAAAAACTCTCCCACAAGACCATTCATCATTAGCCACTACATACAGTAACATTGGTGGGTTGTATGGCACCATAGGTGATTACTCAAAAGCACTCGAATATTACAATAAAGCACATAAAATCCAAGAAACAGTTTTGTCACCGAATCCTTCCGATTTGGCCTACTCCTACAACAACATAGCTCTAGTCTATCAATACATGGGTGATAATTCGAATGCAATTGAATTTTACAACAAAGCACATAAAATCAAAGAGACATCTCTGCCACTGAATCATCCCTCATTGGCTACTTCCTATAGCAACATTGGTACACTGTATAACAACACGGGCGATTACACGAAAGCGCTTGAATATTGCACTAAATCTCTGAAGATAAGAGAAATAACTCTGCCTTCAGATCATCCCTTATTGGCTATTTCATACAACAACATTGGCCAAGTGTATGAAAAAAAGGGTAATTACTCAACGGCACTTGAATTTTACATGAAATCACATAAAATCCTTGAGATAGCTGTACCTGAGAATCATCCCCATTTGGCTACCTCATACAGCAGCATTGGTGGAGCATATGACAGCATGGGTAATTATTCGAAAGCACTTGAATTTTACAACAAAGCGCATCAAATTCAACAAACAGCTTTGCCTTCAAACCATCCTACTTTGGCTCTCTCCTACAACAATATAGGTTTAGTATATCACACCATGGGAGATTATTCCAAAGCGCTTGAATTTTATAACGAATCGCTTAAAATAAGAGAAACAACTCTGCCTCCGAATCATTCAGATTTGTCCTCTTCTTACAACAATATCGGTGGAGCGTATGACAACATGGGTGATTATTCAAAAGCACTTGAATTTTACAACAAATCACTTAAGATAAAAGAAAAATCTGAGCCTCTGAATCATCCAGATTTGGCGCTCGCTTACAACAATATCGGTGGAGTGTATAACAACATGTGTGATTACTCCAATGCACTTCAATTTTACAACAAATCACTGAAAATACGAGAAATAGCTCTATCACCAAATCAGCCCGATTTGGCTTTATCTTATAACAACATCGGTACAGTGTATTACAACGTAGGTAATTACTCAGAAGCACTCGAATTTTACAACAAAGCCCGTAAAATCTTCGAAATATCTTTGCTTCCGCATCATCCCTTATTGGCTACGTCATACAACAACATCGGGAAAGTGTATGGTAGTATGGGTGCTTACTCGAAAGCCCTTGAATTTCACCAGGAGTCGCTTAAGATAAAAGAAAAAATGCTGCCTTCGAGTCATCCTCATTTGGTTGCTTCCTATAATAACATTGGTGCAGTGTATGACAGTATGGGTGATTACTCCAGAGCCCTTGAATTTTACAAGAAGTCGCTTAAGATAGCAAAAGCAGCTCTATCGCCGAACTATCGTGATTTGATTATTTCATATGACAGCATCGGTCTAGTGTACAACAACATGGGTGATTACCTGAAAGGTCTTGAATTTTACAACGAATCACTGAAGATAAGCGAAATAAAGCTACCTCCAAATCATCCAGATTTAGCTAGATTATACGGTATTATCGGCGTACAGTATAGCAATATAGGTGATTACTCGAAAGCACTCATATATTTGGAAAAAGATCTAGAAATTAAGAAAAAAATACTTCAAGATGGAGATGCAGATTTTTCTTTCACTTATACTTGGTGTGGAAGAGTTTATCGCAGTTTGAAAAGTTATTCTAAGGCACTAGAATGTTTCACCAAGGGTCTGGAAATAGATGAAAAAACATTATCCGATAGGCATCCAGATTTGGGTATATCATATAGTAATATTGGCGATACACATAGATTAATGGGTGATTATGAGAAAGCATTATCGTTTCATGAAAAAGCGTTAAGTATTCAAGAAAGTGTGGCATGTAATCCTCTCCATTGTGCTACAACATATATAAATTTAGGTGAAACTTATCGTGAAATAAAAGATTATTCAACAGCATTATCATATTATCAAAAAGGATTAGAAATTCGTGAAAATAAACTATCAAAAAATCATCCTAATGTGGCTGTCGCATATCACAATATGGCGAAATTATATTTAGCTACTGGACAATATAATATGGCCATGAAAAATGTTCAACAAGCATTAGAGATTGGACAAGAGAAATTACCTACATCTCATCCTCATCTATTAGAATATAGAGAAACGTTTGAACAAATTCAAAGAAATATGTAGATTTTATTGAGAGTCTTGATGTATCAAAGGAAGAGCAGGACATATACTGTTAAGATTCGTATGAAAATTTGAGTAGCGTATATATGGAGACTTGATGTAATAGTTGTCAACAAAGCAGAGATTTTAAATATCAAAATTACAATAAATTAGTACAAATTTATATTTCGAATTATGTGCTAATATTTTTCTCAATCGGAACAGCACCAATCTGATTGGTTGTTGATAAGTTTATGCATTTCTGATTACGGCTAATTGATCAATATACATATTTATTTAGCACTAGTTACATTTCATACTAGAGCTATGGATAGAATACCAGGAATGATGAGAAAATTGGATATTTTCACTTTTATGTTTCCTATTACGAAAACATGGCCGTTTAGACTCTGGCATCACCATAAGCAATATGTTATGTATTGCTTGTGAACTTAAATTACCGATAGAATTGCAGTAGTGCTACATATGCTGATATGTGACGAAAAGAACCGATTGATTTCACTAAATCATCATGGAATGTATAATCACCTCATATACGTAGAATAAAAGCATAATCTTGAAACAAATTTTCATCATTCTCATGAACACCGATATTGAACATGAAAACGTCTAAAATGCCTCTTTTTCTTCTTTATCAAAAAGAAAACACCCAATAATCCTGTTCTTGGTTCTATATAAATAAATAAAATAGTCATTCTGTCAATAGTATTCGTCGTCATAAAAGAAATTTCACAGTGTGCACAAGTATATTCTTCACAACGAATATTAATCAAAACTGTATCTTATTTTGCTTATAATGAGGACAACCTCGAGAGAAACAAGAGTAAAACTGAAAATTACTAGGTGTATCTCTAATCGCGAGAACCCAATATTTAATCAAATAATCGTCGGTGATGGGTCTTATACGTTAAACCTGCTAATTCATTTTCATGTTTGACATTGTTATTGCAGGTTCTATTATATATCAATCACTTGAGGGTGTGGTTGTGGGCGTGCACGTTTTCTAGTTTTCTAGCCTTGTACACCCCCACACTCACGCCCAAACTTTTCGGAAAACTGCTTCCGGAATTCGATGGAAAATCGCCGAATCAGACTGTTTCCCGCCGTACGTATTTGACCTGGGTACCAATGCTTAATCGTTCTGATTTGTAGAATGCGTATATTTGTCGCAACTTTGTCCTGCATAACTTCTGGGTTTATTTTTCTTTGCCTGGCACACATGCATGGTTCATGCTGTTCATACGGAGAACACATCTTATCATTATTATGCTTTGTTTCTGAAATGGTTTACCTGATATAAAAAAATATTCAACAATTTTTTCAGAATGTTTCTCATCTTCAAAAGCACATTTCAATCTCACGAACTGTGTCTCTTTATTGTCTATAATTATGGTTTTCACATAAAAAAAATTAAACGGATACTAAAACAGACGCACATACGCAATCGTCAAACGGCCTATTTTGGTCCCCACCAGTGTGAAGACGGCAAGTTACTTGGATGCACATCACTCACTCGAATCATAATGCCATAGCACACAATATCCTGTGTAATATACTCATCCTTGCTGTTCGACCCTGGAATGAGCCATTCCAGTTCTTCGTTTGTAAAGTTAGCGTCAATCAGCTTCTGCCCATGATATAATGTTTCTTTATGCACATTGTCTTTAGTGACCAGACGTGGATTAACACGACATTGGAAGACAAGTTGGCAGTATTTACTAGTGATGCCAGATTTTTGCCAAATACTGCTGTAGCGAGGGTGTGCAGAGTATTCGATGCTCGGCGATACATAGACGGAAGGACGCTTTAAATAGCAGCCGCTCGTACTCACTTTCAAGCTCGACTCAAGAATGGCCGCAGCAATGGTGCCCTTTGTACCGTGATAAGCTATGTGCCATGAGCTCCATCGTTGATCGAATTCCGCTTCGTTATCAGTCACTTTCAAAGCATATCGTTTCCAACCTGCAACATATATTTCGCTTCTAGAATTGAGTTCTTTTTTATTAGAGAATCTCTAGTAGAGATTCGCTATAAATAAAACTGATTAGAATGAAGGTGAAATTAAGAAAGAAAAAGCAATCTCAGTGGCCTCCCCTAGTCGTTGATAGGGGAGGTACTTTAACCTTAATAAAAGTGCTGTAAAAATGAAAGAGAATTTTTAGCTCTTTATGTGCAATTTTATGTTGTTTTTAGAGTAACTTTAACTTTTAAAGTTTAAAGTTAAAGTGCCACCCCTAGTCCTTTACAGTCTCTCCACAAGACAAATAATTTGACAGTCGAATTTTTTTCTGATTGTGTCAGAATGGAATAGAATTTTGCCAGTAGTTTCTGAAAACCAATCAAACTCAACATGGAAATTTGCAAGAAGCCTTCCGAAAAATGTCAACAGTATCCGGTTTGAATGACGTCTTCAGGGGCAATATTTTATTATTCCTACCTTTTGGGCAATAGTATGGTTTGCCGCCTCGATCGATAGCGCCTGACCAGAACGTGCCGCCGGGTTTGCCACTTGCACTAGCATATACGCGATTCCATTTCGGATTCATCACCTCTGTCCCGAAATGTCCCAATGTGATTGAACGAATTGAATTTTGGAATTTTGATTTAAGTTTGCCTATAAGCGTATCAGACGAATAATTATCAACCCTATTACTCATGAGTTCTTTCGTCACTGTTTCACCATGAGGTGGATGCACCAATGTGTGGACAACGTACATGGCTTTATTATTATCATCATTTTCTTGCACAACTTTAATCACTTGAAACTTATTCGTCGATTGATCAATGTGGAAGTGATCACACACCAGCGAGTAGAATTGTTTTTGGCCGACAGGCATTCGAATACTATCATTTTCGGAATTTAATGATTTATCGATGTTCCAGAAGGAGAGAGTCATTGACAAAGGATTATCTTTGAATAGAGAGTTCATGATCCAAGTAGTAATATCTTGAATTCGCTACCGAAGAAGGTTTCGACACTACATTTCTGTAGTAGAAAACGAACATGTTTGAATACAAGTGTTTGAATACTATGTAGTCATGACTAACCTAGGTCAAAAAAGTCTTCTTACAAACTAGTCATACATACTGCTCGCACTTCATTGGTTATTTTTATCCCTTTTGCACACCAACTGATAGAGCACTGATAGAGTGTTCATTGTATGTAAAATATATTATCAAGTACGTTGTTTTCCTCTAAATGGCACGTATCAATCGAGAACAATTGCAAAAGCGGATTGTACAACACTACATAAACATAGCAAACAAAAAAAGACGAATTAAAATAAAGCATTTTTTACAAGAAAAAATTCCTCGTCAAACCACATATAGTATCATTAACAAGTACGAAGATTCTGCCTATGTTGGTGACAAACCAAGATCTGGTCGTCCAAAGAAATTGTCTCGTGGAAAATTAACAAAACTCAAACGTCTTGTTAATAAAAAAACTTCTTCGAAAATCCGGATTATTTCGGATTGCCACCTTAAAAATCCGATTAATACACTAAAAAATCCAAGTTTTCCAAAAAAATCGGATGATAATCGATTATAATCTCACAATCAGATGTAAAATTAATCTACTCAATCGATTATGAACGATTACTCTGCACAACAGTTGATTATAACCAGCAAATCCACTAATAATCGATCAATCGATTATAATTTCCAATAAAATTCAATCGGCCAGAGGATTATCATCCGGTTAATAGTAATTGTTAAAGCAGCAATCGAATTTTAATCTGAAATATAATCTAAATCCATATCATCGATTGAAATCTTCAATCCGATGGAATCCATTGATTGATTATCATGTCGTTATTCTCGATTATTTCGACTTCAATTTGATTTTCATCCTAAATAGAATTGAAATCTCCACAATGAATTGAAACCTTGGGTTAATTCGAAATGAGTGAATAATTATTATGTGAGCAGTGCTTAAATATTTTTACTTCAATTTGGTTTCTATCTCGAATGTTATTCTAATTTTAACAATGAATTTAGGTGTTCAATGAAATATATTGATTGTCTTATTGCTAGTATCTATAAGGCTGACCATTTTATGAGTATCTTTCATATCTGATGTCGAATTCGAATGTTTATAATGAATTAATGTAGTTAGTTTTTCGCGACGGGCTTCCATTGGTCAGAAAATAGGTCCACCCCAGAGTCAAAAGCTGTAATGCTAGATTTTTTATTTCAACTCCGAGCTATATACTGATGACATTTTGTTATAGGTTATCGAGGTGGACGATTGCGAATCCGGCATCATGGATTGCGCCCTGGTATCGGACAGTTGAATGATGGTTGTTTTCAATCGGCTTTCTGCTGTAAAATTGCATTGGATTTCGATCGTCGGGTGCCAACCCTGCTTCCAATCAGATGCTATTGTGGGATTGATCGACCCGGGGGTAGTGAATATAGTGTTAACGACCGTTTACGGTCATGGTAATCTTCCTCCTGAGTGGAATGCCACGTAGGTATGCTGTAGTTCTTGACGGTGTCAGGCCGGATACAGATAGTTTCGTTAAATAGTCCGTCGCGGATATGGTAGCTTCCTGAGTGAGTTCATTGCTTATGTAGTTGTTTCCTGGTGTATCCGATCAAGTGGATTTTGTTGTGAAGCTTTGGATCCGGTACGGTGATTTCCGGTCCGGAATCCTGCTTCCATTTCCCTGGTGCTCTCCGGCGGTTCCGGAAGGAAGCACTCGGTATTTTAGTGGAATTAGCGGGAAAAAAGACCGTTTCCTTTCGTTTCCTGCAGGATCCGGACGCCGGAATCATTGTCCTTTGACAGCAACTCTTGATGTCCAATCTATGAAAGTAGCTCTATTTTCTCTGGTAACCCTTGAATCCCACGGTTCCAGAAATAGTCAAAGTTCACAAGGTAGTAAGTTTCTAATCACTAAATCCGACTGTTCTTCCGAACTCTCAATGTTTGACCTTTGAATCTGATTCAAAATTCTCGGTTAAATTTTAATCGTATGGCTCCGTAAAAATCTTAGTTTCAGAAGGCAGAAAGT
>CAJNYU010001128.1:0-125686 GCA_905331475.1 Rotaria socialis
TTGATAAAAACTCAGATGGAACTCAATAGATATAACTTGAAGGCTATTAAAATTTGTACAAAAACAAATCGAAAATTTATTTTTCATCAAAAATAACAAAAATCCTTCGGTTTTCTTAGTACATTTCTCTGCACATAAATTGCATGTTTGGTTGAACTGTGCTTATACTTCCACCAGAGTGGAATTCGTGATGATATAAGTTTCATAACAAATCTTATCTTCTTCTGAGCACATGTTTTCTGTTATTTTGTATGTATTTTTCCTTTCGATTCTTCGCATATATAGTTTCCTTCTTTCTGTTCAGTCTGAGTACGTTGCTTCTCGCCATATATATATGTTTAGCGGAGTATTTTTCTGTTCTGTTGCTTTCTTTTACTATATGTTCTATGTGTTTGACCATTAACTCCTTTCCTTAGACTTCTTTTTCTATCTAGAGATTATTCTCTACTCTATAAATACTGCTGTTTTGAACTGTATTGCTTAATATACAAGTTTCCTTGAAATACGTACATTAACTTTTACTAGTTACACTGCCTATTTTGAAACAATTCTAAATCATTTCTGATTTTTTATTTTTCATTATGCCAAAATTAAATAAACGTCGGTCTATAGGACGTATTTATGTGCAGAAGCGTTGGTATGATAAAACAGTCTTATCAGAAAATGATAGTGAATCAGAACGAGAAGATATTACATCGGATAAATATGATAAATCTGAATTTATTCGTTTTACTGATAAGATGAAAGTCGATGATATTGGAGATCTATTCGAATTAATTAAAAATAAAATAGGTTTAAAACTTGTAAGCGTTTTATTATATATGACTCTTCGTTATTTTGGTATAAATTGGCTTGAATGTGACGAGTTTTTTAAGAAGATAAATGGACTAAAGACTGAAACAGCTAACAAATGGGCTAATATCTTTTTATCAGGCAGCTTTAACGAATTCATTAGCGAAGGTTGAGGTGGAAAACATATTTCCAGTTTTTATGATCTGTTTCCTGATATTGAATCATCAGCTAAAGCCTATGCTGCTGAACGATGTGCTGCAAAAGCTGCTGATTTTGATGCATTTGAATTAACTAAATTTATTGATGAACAATTTTATATGCTAACTGATCTTAAAAAAGATCCTGATGATTCATTGATTCGCTCAGTACAATCCTGTCGTCTAGACCTTCGAAGATGGGGTGCTCGTTTCGAATCTAATTCACAACGTCCCTACTTTGAAGGCCATGAACGACAAGATGTAGTACAACACCGTACACATTTTCTACAATATTTTCTTCCAAGAAAAGATTCATATTATTTAATAAGCGAGGGGTCACAGCCAAAATGGCGAGTGCCCACGGATGGAACACCAACTATCCTAATCTGTATGTTGAGATAGACCAGAAAGGACGTCCTCTAAAGATTGTTTTGCTTTTTCTGCATTTTGTTTTCTAGTTCACGATGAAAGTACTTTTCGAAGCGGTGAGGTGTCAGCTAAGCGTTGGTTATATGGTGATCAGGCACCATTTTATTCTAAAGGTCGTGGTAGATCGAATATGTTATCAGACTTTTTAGTTATGCATCCATCAGGACCATTTTTTTATCTAAGTCCGTCTGAATATGAAAAAGCATTAGAAAAATATCCCGATCTAGATGAAGAACAAGATATTGATTACAGAGAACGTTCTGCCAGTGCATCTATGAACGTCGGCTCTGATTCTTATTTTGATAACTCGACAATATTAAGTCAATTCGAGCGATTATTTAAATTACTATATTTCAAAAAATGTTTTAATAATCATAAAATCGAAATTATAGTTGATAATGCGCGTACGCATTCAGCTCGTGCCTATACTTTATTCGATTTCGGAAAAGGAATTTCAGCACGTTGTCCTGTGGATCAACTTGAATGGGTGGGTGATAAAGGAACTACTCAATCATTATCATGTTATTTTCAGAAAGGTCATAATAGAGGAAAATCTAAAGGTTTATATCAGATTGCAGTCGAACTTAAGTGTAATCCTTCACCAAAAGCACAACTAAGTCAGCTACATCAGTTACTTGCTCATCATCCGGCATTTCAAAATGTAATTTTACTCAGCTTACATCACAATCTTAGAAAACAGCTTTTCTAATTTCCTACCTTAGATTTCACGATTAGAACAATTGGCCCAAAAATATGGCGTATCTGTACTATTCTGTCCTAAATACCATTGTGAAATGAATGCAATTGAGGGATGTTGGGCGCATATGAAGCAGTTTATAAGAAAGAGAACTGATCAGAAATATCCTACAATGATACGACTGATTAAGGAGTCACAAACAAATTTTGAACAGCAGCAAGTTCATCTGAAACTTTTTAGAAGGTTTTGGAAATGCTTAGAAGCACATAACCAAGGAAAAACCTACAATGACGTTCTACAACTGTTTTTCAGTACAACTTGTACGGGAGCAAACAAAGAACATTTAAAAGTTAGGAACACTAATTTGAATTGATAATATTTAGTCTTTTTTCTCAGTACTATGTTTTTCTACTGTTTTGATACTCGTTTATTGTTGATATAATTGTGAAAATAATCAGGTTATAGATGAACATAGAATAGAACTATGTACATACTATAGATTAACAGTAAAACCGAAGGATTTTTGTTATTTTTGATGAAAAATAAATTTTCGATTTGTTTTTGTACAAATTTTAATAGCCTTCAAGTTATATCTATTGAGTTCCATCTGAGTTTTTATCAATCAGAAGACAAAAGAATGATATATAGAAAAAAAAAAAAATTTGTAAGTTTATCAAAAATTTTTAGAAAAATTCAAATTTCTGAAGAAAAAAATAAAAATTTGAAAAAACAAAATAGGTACTTTTGTAGCCCATGATTTGGCGATTCTAATGAGATGAGACAATTGTTTCTATCACTTATTACAAAAAACTAGATAGCTTTACAAGAACGCTCACTGACACATACTTTTCGTGTGATGCAGCTATTTATATGGGATAAGAAATTTTTTTCTTTTTTATGTCTACATCTAACCAAATAACAATTTCCTAATCAGTTTTTCATGCTGATTCAGAATATAGTACTTTAAAAATGCTCAGAAAATAATTGGAAAAGAAACTTGGTATTTTTTGCAAAAAATTAAAATTTAACATAAAAACAGCATTTTTTCACTCGTTCTAGTTTTTTAAGATTTTCTCAGCCAAACAGTAACTAAATCGAAATAAAAAGTATATATTCGTGATCAGCTTTTCAAGCTCTATCAAACCATATATGAATAAACGAAAAACAAAATTTACTCCAATTCTGCTTTAGCGGCACCTTATATATATATATATATATATCAAATTAAATATATTGTGCAAGTTAATCGATAGTATTAATTCCTCGAGCTTTTAGTTCACAAAAATCCATCTAATTTCTATTACCTTTGAAAGATGTCACTAAGTGATGAACTTTGTTTTTAAAACTAGACTCGTCCATTATTTTCATGAAAAGAACATAAAAATCTATTAAATAATTTTGAAATATCAGACAATATTCATTAACAAAGTGATGAACAATAAAAAAAGTAAATTTCTATTCGTACAAATGGCTTAATATATAAATATTTCATAACCGACCAATACAAATCTATTCTGTCATCAATTCATTCATCTAACACTCATCTTATATTCAGATTTACATATTCAAACTAATACCAATACTTACATATCCATAATCTAAGAGCAAAATTTACTTGAAAAATCGCATTAATATACTTTTTATTGTTGACACAGCTTCATCCATCATTTTGTTATCTATTTCAAATTGTCCATTAACTGTAACGTGATACAGTAGCAAAGAAAAAAAATAACATTGAAAAAAGCCCAAAATGCAACGTCGTTCTGTTCCACGTACAGATCCACGTTACAATCAGATACGTGCAAAAAATAATGATAGTGTTAAAAAATCTCGTGAAAAATCTCGTCGTGAACGTGATGAAACAATTGAATCTATAAATCAACTAGAACACGATAATAAAGAATTAGTTGAACGTATTAAAAAAATGAAACAAGAATATGAACAATTACAAGAATTATTTAAAAAACATACTGGGATAGAAATAGATCAAATTTTATCATCTCAAACAAATTCTCCTTCAACATCTTCTATACAACCAAAACCTGTTGAAGAATCAAAACGAAACTCTTCTACACCTGTACTCACAATAAATACTAGTGAAGATAAAACAACTACAGCACTACCAGAATTACCAATCGATCCAAATAATCTTGATGGTGCTATTGTACTTATTAATGGTTGTCAGTATAAGATTGTCAGCATGAATAAAAGTTAAAATATTCATCTTTTTGTTTTCGAAACTAAGCACAGAATAGAATATATATATATATATATTTATATATACAAGTTACTGTTTCAGATGAATTCTCCTGTATATATTTTATTTACTATCCTCTTTACAATTCTACAATTAATTTCAAGTCAAGAAACATTATCAATTGATAATACTAATATTAATAAAAGGAAAAAACAGGATTTTTATTGTGCAGGTATTAAAACGCAATTTAATTTATTGAAAAAAAAAACTACATTGATTTACCTTTGCTATTTCAGCCTGTAAATCAATGTGTGAAACAATATTTCGTGATATGAATAATGTTGATTCAAACGAACGTGTTCAAGTTGGATCATACCGTGTTGATGGTCATGGGCATCAAAAATTAAAAGATGTAATATTGTTTTTTCTTTAACTTATTGATATACTTTTATTTTCTCAATGAAGGTACCAATTATTGAAACAAGTTATCACGCTGAAAATGTTGTCGAAGATCTTTGCTCCAAATTTATTAATGATGGTAAACTTTTTCGAAAGAAAAATACCAAAATTAAATTTCAGTTTTCTTAGCTCGTGAAGTAATACCTAGTCCACTGAAAAATCTGTATGAACATGCGGTAAGTTTTAGAGAAATTTAAAGCTTTTGTCAATGATCATTCGTAGTAGATATAAGGTATTCATATTTTGACAGATCAATTTCATTCTTGAATTGAAGAACAGTCGTATCACAAATAATTTTTGATTTTGAGATACATTGAGCACTTTTTTATAATTTTAAATTATTTCATGAAAAGAAAATAGTTTGATTTCAAATAAAAACAATAAATTAAGGATATTTCATATACTTGATTGTAATATGTATTAAATATATACTAGAAAGTTATTCATTAAGAGAAACACAAGTATACTAAAGAAACTAACGATCACATCTATTTTATTTTATTTTTAATCAATTTTAAAATGATCTATTTCAATGATTTTAAGTAAGATATTTATTTCAAAGAATTTCTTCTATAGGTTTCTATCAAATAAAGTTAAGCATAAAATATACTACTTGCCAGTATTTGTTTTTTTACTATTAGGAAAGAAAAATAGAGTTATCGTAAGTTTGTCATATGTTTATTATTATTTCATAAAATTTAATACATTAAAATTAAATCAAATTTTCAATTTCAAGGTTTTGTTTTTTGGAAAAGCAAAAAAATTGCGCTCTGCACTTTAAAACTATCTCAGTGTTTTTTTCTTTAATCTTCACTATTTTATGTGTGCTATTGAACATCCGTTTCCTGAATTGTGACCTAGTTCCCTATTGAATCGCTTGCACATATTTATTAGGTAGGCACCATCAAAAAGAAAAAAAATATGAGACTTGCTTTGTTGACATTTCGTTCTCGGCTTGTAGTCGTATAATTAAAAGTAGGCAAATATCTATCGCTCTCTTTCTTGCCTTTTTTCTGTTCAAATAAAACAGAAAGAATAAGATTGACGCCAAAAAAAAGAGAAAACTCAAGTAAATGAAGACTATGTGTCAATATTGGTTGTGTCCAAATAATGATTGTAAACGCTTGCGAAGAAAGATCTCGCTTAAAAAAAATACTGAGGAAAAAGACAAGGATGAAATAATAAAACAGAGCTATTTCCATTTATCACGAAGAATAAAGAAAACGAGAAGAAATTAGCTGTTCGAAATAAACGAATAATATTTATTCCTATGAAAAGATTTATGTAAGAATGATTATCTTCAATTTCAGTGGATTATTTACCAATCAAAACAGAAATAGATAAATATGTCACGCAACCAATATATTTTTAATATAATATCATCCTATTTCGTTGTATATTATCAGATACTATCTAATGAATTAGTAGACCAGATTTCCAATAGAAAGGAATAAATGAACTTCGTATATGAAGATTTATTTATTTATTTATTTATTTATGTATGTATGTTCAAAGAGAAAAAAAGCGTGATGAATAATTATAAACCTTTAAACAATATCTCGCCGTTTATTTATTTACTCAAGAGTTATTCTATAATGAAAAAGACCTTGTGATGACATCTCGCTTTACTGTTTTATTCTTGTAGTGTGACGACATCCTCGAAGAACATCATGATAGCCTTATTGATTTACTTGTAACACAAAATAAAAGTACATCAACATCACGACAATTAGCGGAACTTTTTTGTGTTGAAATGAATCGTAAGAATATTCGTCTTTTTTCTTGCTTATCATTTTTTTTAAATTTTATTTATGAAGAATATTGTAAAATCAATCAGTTAGAAGAGCTTTTTAAATCATCAACAATACCAACACCAACACCATCGCCCCTTGTTGAAGATAAACAAGAAGAAGCAAATGAACAGAACAAGAATGAATTATAATGAAAATGACGTTTGAATGCAAAAGACATAAAACAGAAGCCATTGATTAGGCACATAACTGTCATCAGTTTTATTATTATTACTATTTATTTGTTGTTATGGCATAGCTTATTGTTAATTGTTGCTTCTTTTAAATAAATGAAAAAAACAAGACTAAGAAATGAATCACAGACGTGGCACACTTAGCAAAAAAATATGCACAAGTAGATCTGCTTATCTTTTAATCGAATTAAACCGAAAGAGAAGAAGAACAATATCCTGTACGAATTTAATAATCGATGGCATCAGAGATTCTCGTTTAAAAAATTTATTCTATTTTAACATTGCTTATTTTCATTTACTTTCTGAGATAAGATGAAAGTAATAATCTTATGAAAAAAAAAGAATTCTAAAATATTCTTGAGTGAATTCTATAAAATAAATTCTTCTACTGATCTGCGGATAGAATTCTCAAACTTTCGTAGTGTCTACTCATTTCATTTTTAGCATTTGAATTTTTCCTTGCCCTGTAGAAAAAGCTTTTAGAACAAGTATATATACATGAGCATGTACCTTAATATATATATATATATATATAAATGTTGTTTAAAGTAATATGAGAAATCAATATATAGTTGGCTTTTTGTCTTCTGTGTTTTGTTTTGTTTTTCTTTCAGTATGGAAATACGCTAATTGACACGCATATTTATTCAAGTGGTGATGCGAATAAAATTATTTGTCTTCGTGCATAAGCAGGTAGCGATCGGGACACACTTACTTGAACAGGTAATTAGATAATACATTGATATACGAAGAGAATGTGTTGGGTCAATACACCTGAAACTTTGCTCACCTATTCACGTTAAAGCAAAGGTTTGAGAAAAATTTCAGGCGTGCATTACCAACGCTTATCGATTTCATATTAAATATTAAAAAAATACCATCTGAAATAATATAACATAAAAAGAAAAAGAACAAATCCTTGATTAAGAATCAATACAAACTTGGAGTTCTGACCTTTTTCTCGGCAAAAAAAACAACAAAAAACTAGTAGGTGGCGAAATTATCGCTCTTTTTCTTCATCTAAGCCTTCGAGCAAATATCTACATATACTCGTTCTCTGAATCACCTTCAATCACTGCTTGTTGTTATTTTGGCCTTCTTTTTGGATGTGGCCATCTTCTCGCACAATTTCTTATTGATCTTAGGAAATAGTCCTTAATGATAATCGGTCTATATACCCATACTCGATTTTATTTTCTTCTCTTGTTATTCGTTTTTTGAATGTTTCTTTTTATGGTCTCTCCAGCTGATTCATATGCAAAGCAACTGTCAAACGCACAATTTACGTCAATATGAAGAAAGAAAAAAAAATTGAGAATCGATAATGTTGTTACTACAAACATGCTCTTACGTTTCTGCTAAACATAAGAATTTTTGGATTGATGCCATATTAAGTTGTCAAAAGAATAAATATAGAGAAGAAAAATATATGAATAAAGCATACCCACTTATTCTAGTTACAATGGCGAGCCATTATTAAAATTTTCCTCAATAAAGAAAAGAATATAAAATATTGTGTATATCATTGAATCTATACGAGTGATCTTTCTACTTTCATCCTGATCATTAGACTCTCCTTGCTGATAAATGTCTCTACAGAAAGAGAGGGAGAGAAAGAGCGTTGTTGTGTGTGTGTATGTGGGTTTATAGCACAATGTCACTTTTTTCTCTCTCTCGCTATGTTCCCTTCGTCCCTATCGACTATGTGTTATGTTCACGTCATGCCAGTATTATAAAAAGAAAAAGAGAGCAAAGAATAAGATTTGTGTGTGTGTGTGTGTGTGTGTGTGTGTGCAGTGCGATGTGATGTGTTGGCAAACTCGTCGTCTCTTAGTTTCTCTCTCTCTCTCTCTCTCTCTCTCATTTTTTCGGTTATTTGCTTTCGTCTATGAAAGATAGCGAAAGGGAAAGAGAGAAAAAAAGAAGTAATCAGTCGATATAAAAAAAAAGGAATAGGAAAAAAGTTCTTATATATGTGTGTGTTGATTTATTCGGCATGGTTGGTGCGCATGGTGATAGGAAAGAGGCAGGACATGACAAAAAAATGATTATTAGAATTGAAACATATATAGGCTGTTGATCGTCTCTATAGTGCTATTGTCAATTTCATTGATGCAATCTGAGCGCAACTGTTTTTTTCTTCTTGCTTTTTTTTTTACTAACTCCTGATTTTTTTCTCGCATATTCTCACTCAAAATAATGTTGAAAGAAGACGCGTGCATACATAGTAATTGATACCACTGTGACGACAACGGATAGCAACCATCACAGTTAAGTCAATACAATTAACGAGACAACGAACGTCGACAATTGCTAGTGAAGTTGATGCAAGTTAATGATGGTGACAATGATTTGCTTCTTTATTTTCAGTGACATTTACATCAGAA
The DNA here is from genome assembly GCA_905331475.1 of Rotaria socialis. NCBI lineage: Eukaryota > Metazoa > Rotifera > Eurotatoria > Philodinida > Philodinidae > Rotaria > Rotaria socialis. Next base: position 9,143 of record CAJNYU010001128.1, read on the forward strand.
CGGGTGTTTGTATATATATATATATATGAAATAGAGCGGATATTGATCTTTTCTTATGGGTACATGGTTTGTCATCATCATCGTTACATGGCTGATGATGACATTCCTACGAGAGAAACTCGGTAACTTAAACAGTGCCATATGTTAAGATGGATAATCATAGACAGCATTTTATGTACAAATCATCAATAACATTTGTCGTCATTGATTTTTCTATCATTCTGATATCAAAATCAAGAAAAAAACAAAGTATTTTTTTCCCGATAATTTTTAAAATACTGATGACATTGTTTTCGTGACTGAATTATATATTGATGTTAGTGTTTATCAAAAATGAAATAATTTCTTTTGAGAAAAAGTTAAATGCAATACGACAGATATGAATTATGCTTTTTCTATACTAAGAGTTCATAAATAAAGATGAAAATCAAATTGGTTATAGAAATATATTGTTTAGGAAAAATAGTTTACTTACATTTATGTCTATAGAAAAATAATGAAGTTGTCAAGAAAGTTTAAAACACATTGGTCCGAATCGATCTATCATCAGTTGTCGTCGTTTCATTGCACGACTTACTTTCTTTAGATCGATATTTTTTTCTCTTTCTCACGCACAATCCATTTTGCCTCCAACGACGACATTCTATCACGATAGAGAAAAAGAGAAAAATTCCTTACTCTTTTTTTTCTCTACGCGCACAGATATCTTAGAAAGATAGATGGAACTTTCTTTGCTGTATACATGCGCTTGTGGAACCAAACCCCATAAACAATTGAAAGATAGAAAAAAAGAGAATACAAGAGGAAATGAGAGAGGTTTCCCTTATTCTCTCGACGAACACTATAATGATGATCGCATCTTTCTCTTTCACACAAATACACACATGGCATCGTTTTCTCTCTATTCGATTAAATCTGCGGCATCGCGCAATCGTTCGCAGTCTTCATCATTTGTCTACTTAACGTGCATATGCATATATAGCTATATATATATATCTATGCAATAAAGGATGAATAAAAAAATTCATGCGAAGAAAAACAAAACTAGAAGCTCGCTCATTCTAATTTCATCGACCAAAAAAATAACACAGCAGCCGCATGCGGATGATGTTAATCAACGAAGGCAACGAACGCCTACATCTTATTCGTAGATGTCTTCCACTTTAATGAGAGTCCATAAAGGGAAAAATACTCATTTCAACATTTGCTTCTCTCTATTTTATATATTCACAGTAATGATTCATTTATTGATGAGAAAAATTTTCATTGCAAAACTACATAACGACATTTGACGTCATGGAGAATTTGATCTGACTATGTATGTTGAATCAACGCATGCAGACAACTGAATCATGAACTAACACGAGCATGTATTCAACGGAAAAAAAAGCCGAAAGAACAGCACGGCGAACAAGGCAAATTATTAATGTTGGTTGAGTGTAATTTTTTTTACCAGAGAGTAGGACAAACATTTTTTCATTACCTTTGTTTCTATCACATTTAATATTGGAAAGTTATTTAGAACTTTTTTTAAAATGCATACCTCATTGTTTCATTGACAAATTTTGTTTGTAAAGTGTTTCAATTGTACTAATTACTTCTTAATGAAAAGTATTTCCAATGATTGGCAAACTCCTAAAAAAACTATCAAACATGATTAGCTAAATCAGAATTCTATTCGTCTTTTTCAATTAAAAAGAGAAAGAAACGATTTGACTTATTTAAGTCTAAAGGAATACTTGTAGAAAGAAAAAGTTATGAAAATCTATAATTTTCATGTTAGACATTTTTTCTTTGTCACCATCGAACAATTATTGTAATTTGATTCAGTTTTATTCGAACGAAAATCTTTTTAATATGATTCTTTTCCAAAAAAATAATTTTTTTTTTTAAGTAAATCGACACTTTTGATTGTTCGCCATAGATTTGTGTCTAAATCCATTGGAGATTTACTTTTTCAAAAACACATAATTATTTATTCTTTGATAGAGCTCTTCCAAGGCTATCGATATTAGTATACAGATTTCTTATCGAATATCTTCATATCTCATACGTCAAGTCAAAATTTCACCTAATATAATTTTATATGAAAGCGTGCTTTTCTTCGATAGATTTAAATATACTAATACATAAGTAAGCGTCAATATGTCCAACAAAAAAGATACGATATGAAATGATTATTTATAGAAGTAAATATGAACCTTATACGTGTCAAAGCAGTTGTCTCTGTACAATATTTCTATACTGAGATAATAAGGAAGAAAAAAACTAATGAAACACTTGTATTCCATCAGTTGACACCAATAGCTCTCTGTTCGTTCGGTTGAACTCAAGAGTATTTGGATTGCAAGTTAATAGCGCTATCTATGAAATTTATTCATTTTTCTACATTTGAATAAAATTTTAGACTTTTCACAGTTCAATATAGTTAAATAGATTATTGATGACTTTATTTAATTCAGTAGTTTTAATTACATTTATCTTGTATATTAATGAGAACTTTTAATTGATCGCAAGTAACAACGCGACGAAACTTTTATTCAGTTCCATTTCACTAAACTGAACTTATTAGCTACGTCATCACATTCATTCTGATGTAAAAGGTAGATTAAACTGAAGTAAAAATAAAAATATCAAGTTAAACTAATTTTGAGCTAACTACAAAAGGAAATTGAATTCTTTCTCTGAAATGTTTGATATCTTTGAAATTGTGAAGTATCCAGTTTTTCGAATATTGTTGCAAATATTTTTACATGAAATATTTGATAAAAGCTGAGATCGAAACTAAACAAATAGATAAAGAATTGATAGAAGTCTGTTTTTCTAGAATATACTCATTTAAAAAAGATTTCGATAGTTAAACAAAAAAAAAGATTTCCAGAGAAAAACTACTGAGAAAAGGCAAGAGATTTATAGAAAGGACAACATAAACAACAGACTCCATAGAAAATATACCAATCAACGAAGAATTGGATAAATATTATATTCATTTATAATAATAAATAGCTTCTGTGTTCAAGTCTTGAAAACTTATTGATAGAAAAATAGGTGACAAATGATCGTGATACCGTCAGGAAGGAAATTTCTCCTCTTTCTATTTATCGAAATTTATCAAATTTTTTATTGAAATAAAGAATGAACTAAATGAAATCTTTCTAATTTCATAAAATCACCTTACTCTATCGAAACATAAAAGTAAAAGTAACAGTAGATCTTATGCAAAGATGGGAAATAAAATAAAAACTGACAAAATTAATATAATATTAGTGTTGAATGAAATATTCAAACATTTTGAAGTAAATATTTTTAGACTTTTTATTCTTAGATTTAATCAAATAAGAGTGAAAATGAATTGTTTAATCATAAATAATACAATTAATTAAAGATTAAATAATATTTTGTTAGCTATTTAATAAATTAAGTAGAGAAATCAAACTTTGTTTTATGTCTAATATCATTGATTTATGTTTAGGAATCGTTTAAATAAGAAAACATTTTTTGAATTAATATATAACTTTCAACTATGTATATCTTTATAGCGCGAGCACAGTTTTACTGATAAATGCTACAAAAAATACAGTTTACGTCGCATCAAAACTCATTCCTATAAATTTCTGTATGCATGATTTATACGATGTCAACTAAAAATGTTACTCGTAAATTTAATCGCAAAGAAATATCTACACATTCAAAAATGAATCTATATGAAGTCGTAAAGAAGTTACTATAAAATTATTACATTAATTATTTTAAGTAAGATATAATAAAGAGTTCAAGAGACAATGTTAAAATGTTCAAGTTGAAAATGCAGTAAGAACATTGAAAACTCGATTTTCAAAATTAATTATCGTTGAATCTCGATAACTGGGTATTTAGAGTAGAAATAGTTTTAAAACTCAAGATAGTTTTGATGAAATTTAAATAACAAGTTAATTTTTTGATTCTATTTCAAAGTTGTTCTTTATTAATAAAAAAAAGGAACACAATTTTTCTGTAAGTCGCATATGTTACAATAAAAGAGTTGTTCGAAATTTTGGTGTTAACTGCCTATAATGGCATTCCAGTAGCAAGTACATCGACAAGAATACCTCGATCAAAATCGGGTACAATCAGTAGTGCATCAATTAGTTTTATCCAAACAAATGGAAATGTATTGTTATTAGAATTTTTCAAATCATCTATACATAGAAGAAAAACTATGTCTATCAACAAATAAAAAATAAAAATCAATAATTTTACCTGCAATAGCATATTTAGCTGATTTCATTTCAGGTATACGCCAATCTTTAAATTGTATTTTCCATACACTTGATTCGACCCATGCATGATCTGTATTCAGTGGGTGATCAACATAGCCATTATCGAACTACTTTAATCAATTAATAGAAATTTTAAAAAAAAAGCTTAAATATACGTACAACACTTTTATTACATCCTTTTTGTGAAAATACTTCAGCAAATTCTTCTTTTAATTCTTTATCATTTAAAATACGTTTAAGATGTTTTATTGAATGATTCATTTCATTTAATTTAACTGTTTGCAACCACCAATATTCAAATAGATTTGGTGGAAGAATTTGTCCCGAAACAGGATCTTGAATTATTTTTATTTGATTATCATAACGAGCTTCGTGACCATAGAAACCCTTTCAAATAAATATTCGATAGGAAATATGTATAAAAGTAAAGAGGAAATAATAAAAATTCACTTTTGGTAAAACATGAGCGTCACCATGATGTTTCATTAAAACAACTTCTGGATCGTTAATATTTCTTAATAAAATAACAACAACACAATGATTGGGTCCCCAAAAAGGTAGATCTCCTCGACCAGCAATTCCTGTTCGACAAACAGGATTAATTGGAACATCATCATGAACTTGATATTTTCTTTTTGTATCATAATCCATAAAATATGATCGAAGATCATTAACAAATAAAATTCTTCGATTATCTTTTGTAAATGCATATCGTTCATTCCAACGTGTTTCATCTTCGCGTCTTTTTTGTCGGATTTCATTAAATTGTGGCTGCTGAATTTTATCGTATTTATCATTTAAACGGGCAATATTGGGCATGAACTCTGTTGGATTATATGGTTTTTTATCGTCTGTTTCAACCATCCATAATGATATATCTTTGTTTACATGAAATCTTTGTACTTGCGAATTATTACCCTATTCAACAGTAAGAACAGTGTGTATAAAAATTCATTGATAATGTTTTTTCTTCCAACAGAATCTTTATTACCGAAGGATACGGATACAATCCTATTGATGATGCCTGGTTCAGCAATGATGGATTCCAAGGACGTATTAAAGCTTCTCGGCAACCAATCATAGACATTTTATCAAAAACAATTGAATCCATCATATAACAAAGTTTATCATAATCTTTATCAGATTTTTTAATAGCATTTCGTGCTAACGATGCATATTGCTCAAGATTATTTTGTTGAATGAGATGATCAATATCTTTAACATGAATGAAAAAATAAATAAAATAAAAGGATTAATTCGGATCTCCAAGAAGTTTCTTTGTCTGTTTTACTTGTTCCATGATCAAATTCAAATGGTTGATTTATAATTGTTTCAATAATAGATGTAGCTTGTGGAGATAAGTTCGGCCAATTACCACGTATGGATTGCTCGGAAATAAATAAAATATAACGTGATTTTGTTAAATATTCTAGTTGTACGGGCATTCTATTTTCATTTGTTCGATTAATATTATTATCGGAAGTCTTCTGATGTGAATATTGTTCGACTAGATTGTTATTAATGTCAATATTTAACGGGCTCGTATGATTAGTAAAAGTTTTATTTGAATCATTAATTTGTACATTAGAGTTCATCGTATCAATGTCATTATTTAAACATCGATCTTTAACACATTTTACTAACTAAAAATAAATACATATATATATATACGAGAAAACTTTTATAGTGAAAAAGATTCCAACAACAATATCCTAGTATAAAAACACCATTTTTTAGAAGAGCAGAATAATAATCTATAGTTTTATTTAATTCTGATCATCAAACTAAACTCCATCCAATGTACATTGATATATATTCGTTACAAGAAAGGAAATTTTTGTTAGAAATTTCATTTCAATGTCGCAGTAAATACTGATACTAGTGTAATCAATATTCCAGTGTCAATGAGTCAATTTCAGCATTTCAATATTTATAGAGACACTGTCGATTCTTATAGAAGAATAATTGCTGATAGAATAAAAACTACGAAACAGAAACTGCGAATAATTCTCTTAATTGATTTATTAGAAATATAACTGCATAGTAATTTAATTTAAGAATTATATTGAAATCATGTGAATAGCATACTTCTTGTAAATCTCGATCACTTTGAACCAGTGAAGATTGTTCAATTCGTTTAAAATATTGTGGGACATGTTGACATAAAAATTTATCTGAACATTGAATAGTTGTTTGAAGTGTTAATAAACTAGTAAATAGATTTGCTGCTTGAACATCTAATGAAGTAATTGAATTGTTCGGATTTGCTGCTATCGGCTGACTTAAAGGAACTCGTCGAAGATTATCAGCATTAGTTCTTTCATCGTCAGAACTGGAACGTTTCGATGCTGATAATATTTGATAAGGTAATCCTTTTATTGTTTGATCAAGAGTTTTTAATTGATCATGTATATTTTTTATTGCATTAGAAGAATCATTATTATTATTTTCATCATGTTCCTTAAATTTATCAAGTACAACTTTGAGTGAACCTAAAATGAATGTTTTTATCGATGCTTTAATTTCTCATTACGCCATTTAATAAATTGTTGGTAGATCTTACCCAAAATAGGCAAATTATTATTTATATGAGTTAATTGATTGTGCATATCATTTAATAATTTGTTTGCTTGTTGTTGTTGAATAATTTGATCATCTAATTTTCTCAATGTATTTATTAAATCCGATGATGTTTTCTTTGATAGATCATTATTTTGCTTTGGTTGAATTTGTTCAATTTTTTCAGTAATATTTTGAACTTGACTATTTACATTGGATAAAGGAACAATAAATTTATCAATTTTCTGCATGATATCATCATTCTTTGTTTTTATATCAGTCAACTGGAATTTAGACGAAAGAAATTGTTCAATAAAAGAAATTTTGATAAACAACAAAAAAACAATACATCTTTCGATATTTGTTGAGTTGATTCAGTTTTTGAATAAATATCTTTTAATGCTATTTCTAAAGGAGTTTTAATGTTTTGTACAATTTCAGTTATTTTTGATGAAATATTATCAGATATTGTTTGTTTTTCTAAAAATGTTTTTATGAATTGTATATCATCCGACAAATTTTTTATCATTGGATCAGTCTGTTGTTTTTGTTTTAAATTTTTTATTATTTCATTTAATTGATCCATCATAGGATTAATTATATCGGATGTTTGCGGTCTGCTATCGAGAGATTTTGATAGACTTTGTTCAAGACGATCGAGTTTTTTCTTTTCTGTTTGCTGTTGAGCTTGAGATAGTTCAATGTCTAAAACGATTTTAATCAATATAAAATATTCTTAAAATCAAAACATACTATCTTTTAATGTTTTGATTATTTGTGAAAAAGGATGAAGTGCTTTTTCAATATCTTGACTAACATCAGATCGTTTTGGTGAATCGTTTAAAGTTTGGTTTAATTTTTTTTCAATATTCATTAACGTTTGATTATCTCGATCTTTATTTTGTGTTTGTTGATCAAGGCCTAAGTAAGAATAAGTAATAGTGAAAAATGAAAAAACTTCGAATCAATATGAATTTGGAAAAACCATCTTTAATTGCTTTAATTGATTGTGTTAAAGGATCAAGCTTAGCGTAAACATCTTTGATTGTATTCGAGTGTATTTGAGATTGATGAATATCATTAAGTTTTTTAGGTAGTTCATAAATAGTTTCCAGTAATGGCTGTTGCTGTTTAGACAAATTATCAAGAGCTTGTTGAAGAGGTTGAGTACGAAGGGATATTTCTTTAGTGATGTCTGCTGAAAATTAAATTTTCAATTTTGTTTTCAAAGTATAACTAGTTTTTAGCTCCTTGGACATTTTTTTATGAAACTGCAATATATTTTAGAGACTATAAGATGTTATCGATCTCTTGGAAATTAGCAGATTTCATTTCTTAATTTTTATAACCAATGGTAGCAAAACTTTATAGTTAGTCAACAGGGATTCATTTTGAAATTCATTTTTTCATGCAGTTCATTCATAATTCGAAAATATTTTAATGTTTTATAATTAGAAATTATTTGAACTGATGTTATATGACTTTTATATCATCACAGAGAAATCAACGAAGATTGATGTAGCCTGATCATTGTTACTGAACGAGTCGCCAGAGCTGTGGCTTCGTTTTAATACTATTGACATATGTTATATTTTATTGGAATATAAATACAGATTAATTCAACAAAGTATTAAAAAAAAGTAATTAATGATACTATTCCTCTTAAGAATAACTTACTTTGTGTATCTGTTCGTTTTTTTAAATCATTTTCTTTTTCGATATTTTTTGATAAATGACTTAATTTTGAATCAAGATTTTGAAGTAAATCTTGCTGTTTGAATAAATCATTTAATTTTTGTGTTATCGGTTGAAATGATTTATCAAGTTCTCGATTCAAATTTTCCGAATCTTTTTCATGCTGTTGTTTTAATTTATCTAATATTGGTACTAAGCTTTTCATTTGATCCATCAATGGCATATGCTGTTTAGAAATATTTCCAATGAAATCATTTTGTTTTCGTTGTAATTCATCTGACGATGAAAGTTTTGTTTGAATATCAGATAATTTTTTTTCAATATCGCCTAATATTAATGAAAGTCATAAAGAAAAAATACAAATCACTACTTATTGTTTTGTTGAAAGCAAAACAGACTTGCGAGTGCTTGAAGCACATTCACATCAGATAATTTATTTAAAACAGGTATCATTCCATTTATACATAAAGGAACACGATTTGGACTATGACTATCATTATCTCTTTCACTAATATTTGGAGAGCCTGACAAAACAAAAATAATTTCACTTTCTTTTTCTTTCAAGTATCCTTTGTCAATCGAGTAAAAAATATATATCTCATTTTATGAGTCTTACCTAATTTTTGTTCTCCATCATTTTTTGTTTGTTGTTCAATAAATGGATTTAATTTTTCATTTAAAAATTGTTTCATCGGTTCAATGATAGAATAATGTTGCTCTGTTACATGATGATCAATATCATTCAATTTCTTAATAATATCAGGATGAAGTTTCATTGCATCAACATGTATAGCTTTAACACGATCATTAATTTTCGATAATGTGTCATTTGTTTGTGGTATTGTTTTATGTATTGGATCAATTTTCGATTGAATATCTTTCATAAGAGTCATATGTTCAGGATGGGTTTCTTTTAGTTTTTGATCAATGACATCCAATTTTCTAGCAAGAATATCTGGTTTTGTTTTTTCCTTGTCAAAACATATTTGAAGAGCTTGAACAGCATCGCTCGTAGATTTTAAATCAGTTTTAGTTGGAATTTGTTGTTTTAAATATTCTAATTCAGATAAAATATTTTTCTGTTCATCATTGTGAGAAATTTTCAAGATTTTATCTAAAAAGATATTTTTCTTTGAATTTCTTGTTTTACTAGTTTTGTTTTTCTTGTTTTAACCTACCAATGTTATCTATCTTTTGTAAAATTTTATCAATAATATCTTTTGTTGGCACAATGTTTTTTTGTTGTTCTTTAAAAATGTTTACATCTTGTTTGATTTCATCAAACTTTTTATTTAAATCATTATGTAATTTGTTTAATCGTAAATGATCATCTCCAACATATTTATTGACTTTCTGTAGTTGATCTTCTAATGGTTTCAATTTTACTGCTATGTCTTGTAGAGCATTAATCATTTCTTTTGGTTGTTGTTGTTTTTCTTGTCCGACTAAGAATTGATCAACTTCACTTTTTAAACTATTGAAACGATTTAATAATTCTTTCAATATTTTCTCTTGTCCAACACTTTCAATTTTAATAACACATGATTCCCCTTCTTTGTCAACATGAATTTGGCAATCATCTCTATTAGTATTTCCGTAATCTTTCGATGACGAAGTCATTTTTATTTTATTGAAATTAACAGAGAGTAGGTTGAAAATGTAACAGAGAAATGAAAAAAAGATTAAATATACTAATTTCTTTAGAACAATAAAACAGAGCGCCTTTCATTTTTATAATAAATATGAATATGTGTTGATATTTTCAACACAATAAAATCGAATATTTTGCATAGTCAATTACTGTGCAACATTCAACAAGCATATCGCTTTTGTATATGCTCATTTTCCTTGTCCTTGCGTTCTATTTTATTAATATGATTGATTTTGAATTTTATTTTCATCATTTGGATGAGAATCGAAAGATACCAAAATACAGTTTTTCTTCTTCGTTGTCTTCTTCTATACTGAATGCCTTTTTATTTGACAGTTAAAGCATGAAAATTTATATGTTTACAAGATTATTAGTTCGAGAAATTATGATACCACCTATCTTTCTATTTATTTCTATTATTAGATTACGAAGAGTTTAAAATTTTCATTTAACAAACGAGTACACTCACAACAGTGCTATAACCACCATTAATTCCCTTCTGTGATATATCGAATTGCATTTCTAGAAGCGTATTCATCGTTTACCCTTAGCCACGAATATTCTCCTAGTAAAATATATTGTGCTTGATTCGTCGTTCTATAATTGCTGAAAGTTTTAGCTTAAATATTCCAGAATTTGTTTCTTAATATATCAATCTTGATATGATATTTATGGTAAAAATGCTTACTCAAGTTAAAAAGATGAGCTACATTTGAAAAATTGATGTAACTTCCGAGCCTAAATGCTGTTTATCACTGGAAAAGTGATTATTATTAGACAAAAGTAATTTTTCTAAACATAATCCTATTCCTATATACTTTTATAGATGCTAAAGAAAAAGATGAATACGTTTTGGTACTCTCTGATAAATTTCTCAGCGAGCCCTGCGAAGTTTCTTTTATTTTTCCCACGCTGTACAATTCGAAGACTTTTCAGGAATTTCTCAAGAGATAGTTCACTAGGGATAAGATCTGAAATATTTTTTGTCTGAAACAAATAAATCTATTGTAGACGAGTCCTAGTGGAATGATCATAGTTTATTTTTATAATAGATTTTCATTTTAGCTTTTACACTAAGAATAGTAAGTATATCAAATGTTTGATTAAGATTCTTATAAATTTAATTGTTCATTTTCTTATTTGGTTGAAGATTATTCCTGTAATATATTTCAAGAATTTGATCGATATATATATATATAAAGTTTAATTGAACTCCTAGACATTTAGGATAGAATACGAAACAAAAATGACACGGCCAAGACAATTTGAAGGATAAGGTAAAAGTGAAATACAAACAACAACAAAGATTATGAATGAAACATATATCAGTTTTAATTCAAGAGAAAACTATCGTTTACTAAATTTTTTACTGTTAGATTTTGAGAAAATTGAATCCAATCTTAAAAAAGCGTAAATAGTACATTACTTGAAAGTAAATAATCGAAAAAAAAACATCCTATTACATTAAATGAAGAATAAATGACCATTAAAAAACAGAGCCACGCTTAATTGCATCAATAGAATAGGGAACGAATTAATGGAGAAGTAAAGTACGATGGATTGCACGAAAACATTATTGTACAGTATACAAATGCAGTTATGATTCGTTCGCCATTCTTCTAAAATAAGTTCGTCTATAATGAATAAATATTGCAAAAATGTTGCTTCAAGAGGTAGTATTGTTATTCACAGTATGCGAGAATCCAATATCGTCAACCAATCGGTCGCCTCTAGTAACAAATAGACTTGATTATTTTACATTGGTGAAATGAAACAAAACTTCTGACAAGATATGATAGCACAGTAAAAATTGATGTAGGTTATATTGGATAAAGAACGTCAATTATTTCATCAGCAATATCATAAATAACGATGAAATTATTTCCAATCAGGATTTACTATATAAAATCCCTGAAAATGTTCCCAATAGTACCAATCGACGAGATGATCCTAGGACATGATCACATAGATGATAAAAGATTCTTTTAACTTTAAGAAATACGTCGATTTTGTCTGTCTTTATTAGACCCATTATTCAGTACACACGGTACTACGAGTGGAAAGGGTATCGATCAATTCGATTTTATGTAGCACTTTAGACTAAATTGAAATGTGTGAGGCCTTTGTTCATATATGAAATGATCAGCAATTGCTAGTTTTCTTCGGTGAATCTGGTATATTTCACGATTGGCGTCAAAATTCAATATGAAAAACAAGAAATGTTTGAAATAATTTCCAATATATTATATATATATATCCATGCTTCTTTTACCAGAAGATACAGGGCACTTTGAACTTGTAATGATACAACAATTATCTTTCTATAGTGTATAACACGACGGAGAACGAACAAAAACAAAATAGAATTTTCAAAATTTGGATTCGATTTATCTAAATAAAGTCGAATTCTGTGATGAATTTCTTTCTGAATAAATGAAATTAGAATGATAAATTTATATTGATTTCATCGGTTGATATTCAGAACATAAAATTCCTGTCTAAATACCAATGTTTATTTTTCGAAAGAGACTAGTACATAGATGAGCATTATGAAAAGAAATAGATGATAATATAACGTTGCACACTAATACAACAGATAAAAATATTGATTATATACTAAAAGACTAAATATATAGATTTTGAGGCATCCTCGAGTATATCTTATTATGTAACTGTTCACGCCTGTTTCTGTGCACCTGAACCAAATCGACTATTCAGTTTATTAATTATGGCTGCCAAAGCCATAACATCAGTTAAGTCAAGCTCACCATTTCCATTTTGATCAACAGCTTTGAATAAAGCTTTAGAAATATCTAAACATATCAGTACATTAGAAATAAATGAACGAATGATTGAATGGCACTGAAAAACAATACATACGTGGTGAAACAGAACCAAGTCCTAATCCTTGAAGAAGAAGTTGAATGTCTTCAATAGTAATTTTACCGTCACCATTTTTATCTAATTGTTTAAGAAAACCTTGTAGATTTTGAGCATTTTCATAAGTTGTACCTTATTTAAAATATCATTATCATACAAAAAGAAGATAATTGGATAACATACCAATCGTATCGAAGATATTACCTCCACCACTAGTGCCACTTTCTTTGCCACCAGAGAATGCTTTATAAGCTTTCATGGCACTATTCATTATATCACCCGGATTACCACCGCCGCTAGCACTTTGTGCACCTTTTTCACTGCTAGCTTTGTTTCCCGAAAACATTTTGTAAGCACTCATTGCTCCACTCATTAAGTCTCCAGAGCCTTTGCTTTGCCCTTTATTATTTCCACCACTGAGCTAAACAGAAACCATCGAAATATTTCATAGACTTTTATGTTTTAAGAAAAGAATTGTTTTTTTCTTCTGAAACTGTACCTGATTAAGAAATGATGATCCCATAGACATAAAATCAGGCTGTGAACTACCGGTTGCTTGTTGGCCACTTGCATGATTTATATTTCCTGTTGTAGCAGCTTCTTGATTGACCTTATTTCGAAATTGACTCACAAACTTATTTACATCATTGATACCAACTTGTTGAAGCATATTGTTCAGTGTACCATTTTCTATTTGCTCACGCCCAAAGTTCATAAGATTCATTGTGTTGTTTTACCTCTGTAACAGAATATTGAAAAACAAAATCACAATTTTGTTATTATTTAAGTTTGATTCATTCATATTATCAAATGAATCAACCTTTTCATGAGTTTAGATGGCAAAACAAACAGTCAAAAGAAGATTAATTTCATATGCATTGGGCAAATAAGTTAATTTTTTATATTTAATTAATGTATTTTATTATAAAAATGAATAGGAAATGTATCAATTTATCGTTTAATTCAAAAAAATGGAATTCTCTATAACAGATAATGAATGATCTATCAACATATCGAATCTCTTCGCAAAACGAGCATATCACGTTTTAGTCTCAAAATTTTTGTCTTATCAACTAACACTGAAGTTAATTGCTAAACCGATCATTTACCCATGAATGTTTTCATTGAAAATATTAAACGTTTACTAACAATTTTAAGCATCAATACCATTTATGAATTTCTTCATTTTTTCAAAATTTTGCAATGTCAAAAAGCTAAAAAAAACACAAGATTACCCATAGAAACTGAAGTAAATGAAAACAATTTTGAAAATGACGGAATCTATATCTACTGCAACGCGTGAAAAAATAATAAAAAGTTAGATCTCTTAACAATAAGATCATCTAGAGTAAATCGTATATAAAAAAAATTGATTCTATTTATTTAACAATGAAAGAAAATCAGCAATAAATTATTTTATAGAATCTAATGAATTTTTGACGTTTAGTCAGGAATCTTCACAGTGACAAAGATATCTCGAATAGCCTAACTTGTCTCTAGTAACTTCTTTACATATTTGCAATTGAGATTTCATCGAATTTGATTAAAATAATTTTCGATCTATTTATTGATCCTATAAAGTTATTTCATATCAACACTTTTTGATACGCTGGAACGATAATAATAAGAAAACAAATCCTTTATCACAGATACTAATCAATAAAATTGATTAAATCGATGCATTAATTAAACCCAGATAAACGTCGTAATAAGATAGATCTTATGAATTATAGAAACAAAATGGGACTAAGCCGAGAATTATATTCAGTTTGGATCGGATCCGAAATCTCTTTTTTCTTTTAGGACCCAAACACACCGAGAAAATATGGACTCACTTAAACCGAATGAAGCAATGATTAATTCAGGTTAAGTGAGTCCATATTTTCTCGATGTGTTTGGGCCCTTAAACCGATCGATCATCGATCATAAAAAATGTAAGCCAAATTGATTCGTTGTTTGCAAAGTACCATAAATTATCGCTATCAAAAGATGTCGTTAAAATATATCTGCAAATCACCTGCATAATATCTATTAAACATATGATAGTGAACATAGTATAGCGAAATGATTTTTTTCGTACTGTTTTTTGCATCATTGAAGTTGCAATCAAAAATGTTTCAAAGAGATAAGTTGTCTCCATTTTAAACGATTCTAATTTATCCTCAACATAATGACACTATTCGGTTGACAAAAACAAATTATTCGATTATCTCGCCACAACAAAGAAGTTAAAGAGTCCGGAGTAATACTTACTTGTATATGCACCTAAATATTCTTGATAATATCTTACAGATTCAGTCGAGTGCAAGACTTCGTTTCCTATACAGTTTGGCATTGCCAACGGGCAAAAAGAATTTTGCAATGTTTCATGCAAAACCTGTTCTAATCAAAAATATATTAAGTCTGTTCAGTAAATATAAAAATTTAATGGTATGATCCAACAGCAATATATTTTGTTGATAATATTGATCAGCACTCATATTGTTGAGACATTGTCATACATGATTTCACTTGTTTGTCGATAAACAATGCAATAACAAATCATTTTCATACGTTATATCAACAATCAAGTCACTAGCTACCTATGCTTGATTTTACATTTATTTTGTTTACGTTAATAATATTTCTATGAAATGCGACGAAGTGAATCTATGTTTAGTTTATTGTAGCACATCAATAGACATGGGTTGACGTCAGAGAACGTGGTCCACACTTTGTACTTCTCAAGTACAGAAGTTTGCTTTTCCCCTCCTTATTAAAATGTCTATTGTGTGATAGATAATTATTACACTATTTTATGAATAAAAAAGTCATTTAAAGTTTCAGATTAATCTGTAATGAATCCTTATATACAAAGTGTGATATTTTTCAGCTAAGTTTCGTTTTCATGTGTGCTAGTTCAACTATTATTCGATCACTTTTTAAATATCCAGAATATTTTCCCTCCGATTTCATATCCATTCTTACATTGGTTATCAAACTTTATATTTTTTTATTCATTTGATTATGTATCAGTTAAAATGAAAAACTTCTCCTACTTTAAATCATACCGTATGAAACAAAATACAAATATACAAAAACAAAACATGAACATGACTTTTACTGATATCATTCAAGGTAAAATCATATTTTTAATTATTTGTTACTTATACTATTTTTTCAATTTAATTAATTTTATCGTTTTGAATTTGTATTACATCGGCTGATATTTGGTTTTAGTTATATAATTCATTTTATATTACATATAAAGAGATTTTATTGGATTCATAAAAAACATCATGAATTTATTGATGTTGATGGTTTTGTTGCTGAATATAAATCATTAATTTAATCAACTATAATAACAACAAGTGGTATATTGCCATTCATTGTATTTGGTTGTGACATACATCAATTTCTTGCTTGGATTATCATCAGTGTTTTGTACAATGTGGAAGGGCATAGTTCAATGGATTCATTTTTTATTAACAATGATTTTCATTACAAACATCATACACATTTCACTGTTAACTATGCTATTGGACAATATTTCGATCGAATCTTTTACACTGATGGGATCAATTGAATACTTTTTATTTAAACAACATCAAACTCATTTTATTTGAATCAATAAATATAATTACTTTTCATTATCACAATACATACCTTTTCATGGGATGTTCACTTGACTAAATAAGAAAAGCGTACGAAAACCGAATTATCGGGTGTCCCAGAATAAATTAGACTATTTGTAGCTTTCATATTTCTTCACTTCATGCAGATCAATATTATCAATTATTTTATTTTATTTCTGTCAAACTTATAAACGAAATTTATTTGAACATTCATTATTTTCCCATATATATAAAACTTGAAACTTGAATTCCAGTTTCACGTTTGACACTACTGAAAAGTCAAGTTCCATGTGAGGATTTCTTTTTAAAAATGTAGAATTCGTTTCAAACTTCCTGTTTCTTTATTATTAGAGGAATCATATTTGATTTAATGATTTACAATATGATGATATCAACTAGTTCTATATAAAAGCATCTGTTCTTCAGGCATATCGTTTTTTCTTTATAGAAATCTGTTTCTTCAGAATATTGACTATTCTGTATATAGAATACCTTTTTTTTTGTTATATCGTTTCATTTTTCTATCTATACATTCGATCATGATAAATGGAAGCCATAAGTAAATATTATTAATTATCAGCATAAGAAAAGTCTGCTTCCATCGCGATTTTTATTCTATTAAAATATTTTATTTCATTCTTAAAAGACAATAACATGTGGATCTATGCTACTTTTATTGTAGCTATCTCAATTAAAATAGTTTATCTTCAAACTTGTTCAAATTTTGAAGACGGTATTGATCGTTCTGGACCATGGTATGCTTACGTTCAAACAATGCTATCTACCGACTCATGCTGTAATCTCTGCAATGCTGAAGGTACAAGATGTCAATCATGGGTATTTGTTCGTGCAGGAGGTAGTTATGCACCTGGCTGCTATCTTAAACAAAATATTCCATCTATAAACGAAACTTCTACGAATAAGCAGTATTGCACTAGTGGTTTTAAGCAAACATCATTGATCACGAGTGGTCGATGTGCCTATCCTGGAGGAATATTTGAACTGGGTATTGATCGGCCAGGTTATAATTATGCTCGCTTGTTAAGTATAGACAGTCATCCGGCTTGTTGTGCTATGTGTCAATTGGAAGGTGACAAATGTCGAGCATGGACATTTATTCGAAACGGAGCTGTAGGCAAAGAAAGCGGATGCTTGTTGAAAAATCAAATACCACCAATTAGCAATGTTCCTTGTGTAGCATGTACATCTGGTACAAAATAAAGTTTTTATAAGAGCCTCAATGTTTAACATAAAGAAAAAAGAATACCTTATCATCATAATAATTTTGGTTTATTCATATTTTTATATGCTTCATAAGTAACACTTCTTTTAAGCGAAAGCATATATTCAAAGTGTTTTTTATTGCTTTTGCTTTTAAGTAACGGATAATTTATACAAGCATTGTTTTTGAAGTTAAAATAAAAATGTAATCTATTTTCAGAAGAGTTTTGTTTTACAAAACCTTTTCTATCGAAATATTTTTCTGTTCAAATGTCACTTTTTATTGTCTCTATATATTCGGTTGCATTTGAAAAATCCTTCATAAGTGCACGCAAATAATCCTTTTAGGATTTTATTTTTGTCTATCATAATATCACTAATCCAATGTTATATTCCGTGATAGTTATACTATTAATTTTCAATGGATACAACGATGCTCGAAAACTTATTGGCACTCATATAGTAAATAAATTACTATTAATATAAGATGCTTTTATTTTCAATAAATAAAATAGATACTTCGTCATGGCGAACGTACACCGAGTTATTTATATCCAACAGATCCTAATGATAGTCATTTTTGGCCAAATGGTCTTGGACAGTTGACTATTCGAGGAAGATTAGAACATGTTACTTTAGGGCAGTATATTAGAGAACGTTATTCGGATTTACTTAATTCTACTTATGTAGCATCTGAAGTAAAATATATGAATATTTGCTTTTTGTTTCTCTATTGGTTTTGTCGACATTTATTTAGATTACAATTCGAAGTTCAGATTATGATCGAACACTTATGTCAGCTTATTCAAATCTTGTTGGACTTTATCCTTCAACAAAGAATTTTGAATTACCAGAAAGTTTTCTTCATTCAAATACTTGGCCTGAGTCATTACCTTGGCAGCCAATTCCTGTACATACTGTTCCGAAACCTATAGATCATGTTTGTTATCATTCGAGTTCTTTTTTTTTAGTGAAAAATCAATCGAAATGAATTTATTTTCAGTTGATGGCTGTGAGTTCTTGTGGTCAATATGAAGAATTAGTTGAAATATTAAGGAAAAGTTCAAGAATTCAACGACTCAACGATGAATTTCGAGTGAATTGCAATATTTTCTCAATCAATGTTGACTTAACTTCTTTTCTGTCAGGATTTTTTTACGTTTCTTGAAAAACATACAAATCAATCAATTGCTGATATTTTTATTGCATGGGATATTGCTGATACAATCCTTATTGAGGTATTCATGAATTAAAGATCTCTTTCTTTTAAGAACTACAAACAAAGAAACAAAACCTATATTTTATAGGCCATCTATAATGTAGCTCCTGCATGGGTTACTCCATCAATTCTTCGACAACTTCGTCAAATATCCGATCTATGCTTTTATCATCTTTTATATTCATATCGAATTAATCGATTACGTGGTGGTATGCTTCTAGTTTCTCTCTTCGTTTATTTCTCTATTTTATTTAATAAAAAATATCTAGGACCATTGATTCGTGATATTTTGAACAATATTGAAAAAATCACAACTAATAACGAACAAGGACGAAAGGCCAAACTTTATTTTGGAGTATTTTAAAGATTGAAAACAAATACTAAATTATTTTCTTTTCGTTCTTCTTAGCATGATATAACAATATCGGCTATTCTTGCTTTTCTTGATGTTAACTACGTTCATCAGCCACCATTTGCCAGTGGATTATTTTTTGATTTGTATCAGCAAGGTTTGTTTATCTTACATAAAAATGAATTAAAAAATATTATTCACCTAGATGATAATTCGTACGCTATTCAACTTGAATATTTAAATAAAACAAATAGTCAAGATACACAGATTATTACATTACCAGGTAAAAGTAAAATATTTACTACATTATTTTGTTTTTATTATTAAATATTAATATATTCTTTAGAATGTTTGAATGCAATGTGTCCATTGGAGAGATTTATTGAGTTGTACGAAGAAAAATTACCAGGTGACATGGATAAAGAATGTAAATCAGCGAAAACCAAACGTAAGAAATTTTTAAATCTAACTGATTTTTTTTCTAAAAGGCATTTCTGTTTTGTTTAGGTACATATTCCCGTATTCATCATGTTTCTTTTGTATCCGAATCATGAAGTTATGTTTTCTCTCTCTATTGAATTCATTCAAATCAGTTTTTCTTCTTGCATTATCTTGAATAAATTAAATGTACACCACTACCAATGCATATAAAATTTTTGACTGACATTGAAGTCAATCAGATAATATAACTAGATAGTTATAGAAAAATAAAAGATCATCATTGAATTGCTCATAGTCTTTTGAAATTTGATCAATTAATGTCTGTTTGAAAAAAACAAAACATGTCTCTAGTAGTATAGACTATTATTTGATTAAGAATCATCTTTATGCATTTGTTATTTGGTTCTTTTTTGCGCTCTAAAATCTCACTTTCATGTTGCCGTGCAAATCAACATAAATCGCTTTTTACTGTAGTTTTTGCCTATGGTGGGTTAACTCAAATGCATCTATGTGTCATGCTATTGTGTGAGTAAAATATATATATATATGTTTTTCTTCTTTTTTTTCTGTCACAGGGACGAGGTTGTCCATGGCAAAGAAGCGTGAGGGCCTGCCACACACTTCATTCATTAAATAAAGCATTATTATATATAGGTTATTACTGATTTCACATGATTTATTTTTCTTCTTGAACATTATAGAGAAATGCTGACATAGATAAATCGTTTTTTGACTTCTTGCTATTCGATTCAGTCAATTTAATTTTCAATCATTATCATTTCTATTAATTTTTGTTGGAAACCTTTTTTATCACTACAAACTGCATCAATTTCGATCATCGTTTTATTCATTTAATACGAATGATTTATCCGTTGAAGAAAAAACACAAGCGAGCATTTTATTGACATTTTGATTTAAACAACAGAATAGAATTATTTGAATAGGTATTCTTCTTAATCTTGCTGTTCTAGTTATAATCACATATACAGAGAATAGAAAGACTCATATTGAAATGTCAAGAGTATTAATGCATTAAATGAAATCGAATCGAATCGAATTAAAATTTGTTTATCCAAGAATATTTACAAAATATTCGTAGTACTTATCATCAAGAATTATTCTATTACAGTTTATTATAGAATAGTTGTCAATTGGCAGTTTTTTCTTGAAATTCATATTAAAATGATACGAAACTGAAATCGAATTCTTTTTAAGGAACAATATTATCCATGTATCTTATATAGATATTTACGTTACCACCATTATTTCATTGAAATAAATATACACCCGAAGGAATTGGTTTGATCGATCACTTAGTTCACACATTCATTTTTCTCTTACTTTTACATGCATTTATTTTATTCCATTAGTTGCATTACCAATTATTGATTTCTATGTTTATTTTAAAATTCGATCTTTACTCCATAGCGCAATATGAACAAAAAATCCGATATTTTCTTAAATATATCTTATGAAAAGCATCAATCAACTTCTTTTGGTTCATCACCAAGTGCTAGTACAGCTATGAAAGATGAAAAAATTGCTTTGACTGTACCACCAAAGTCAATAGATGGAAGTTCTCGATTAGCTGCCCGTCGAACAACGTATAATTTACAAATGAATAATCTTATGCGACTGAACCGTCTAAAAGTTGATCGACGTTTTGCTTTAGAAACAATATTCTTGGCCACTGAATATTTACTTAGGTGGACATCATATGCTGTTGTGGTTTTATTTTATTTATTCAACGTGAAATTTATTGACCAACAATCAGTATTAATGACAATATGTGCATTTATTGCCAAAATTCCAATGATTTTAAATCCATTTATTTATTTAGCAACAATAAAAACTAATCAGTTCAAATCAATGTTGTATTGCAGCAAATGTTCACGTTCTTATTGTCAAATGAGAAGTATTTTGGGTTCATAACATTGTAGCTTGTTTGTTTGATATCTTATTAAACAGTTGATTGTCTTTAAAATGTTAAAAATAGGAGTTACAATAATATCTAATTATTGTTGAATGATATAAAAGCATAAAATCCGATGACACGTCTAATAGAACTATGTGATCTTTGTATGCTTAGATATTTAGCGTAGATTTGGTAATGAGTAATAGACAAATAAGTATGTCTGGCGATAAAAACTTCTATTATTCTTAGAGAACAATTCATTAGATATTTATCTTCTTGCCAGATATTTGCTGCAGAGTAAATTAGACTTCATAGGAAACATTCTAAACTTGTGCTATGATAAAAGTATGTAAAATACTTTCTGTTTTCTTTCTGCTACGTACGTTTTTTTCTTACAATTTTCTAGATTGGAAAATATTTATATTTACAGAATACATACTATATATAGAGATGTTTAGTCGATGATCGACTTCAACCTTTCTACTTATTATGATGATAGAAGTATAAGTATTACCAAAAATAATAGGAGTTTTCGAATTAGCACCGCAACAAATATGAATGAGAAACATTTTTTTAGGCTCCATCGCGCATTCATAGCTAGCAAGTTTTGTTTTATTATAACTATATAGCTGTTCAAGGTAACAACATCATAATGAGAATTGGACAATGAGGCACAGTGCGAAGAAATCGAGAACATTCACGGTTGATAAATGTTAATAAATGATGGTAAGAATATTGAATCGATTGAAACCACTGATAGATAAAAGTAGAAAACATATTTATATTAGTTTGGTTTTATCCGTTGATAAACATTGAAGCTAAATCAAATTGCATTTCTATTTGAGAGAATGGCTACTAATATGCTCGTTCTAGTTTTTATTGATGATATGGAGCGAAGGCATGCAAATACTGTTGATGCTAAAGAATCGTCAAATGTCATTAGTTTTACGGTCGTGTCTAAATTCAAGCAAGATATTGATAAATCGGGAAAAGGCAATGTTTTGTACTGAGATTCACTAGAATTTTCAATCTTCTTTTCACACTCGATCTCGTATTTATTCCAATTTTTTCCGACTGTATAAACCAGAATAGTTCATAGACAATGCTCAAAAGTATTATATTCGAAGTACTACTTCAAAACTATGCCTATAAACAGATGGACTCATGGGCTTCTAATTCAAAAATAATTTCTTCGTATAAAAATGAAATGGATTCTATGCATCTTATCTTTCATACAATCCTATGATCTCTATGTCAAGAGAAAAAATATTTTAATATTCTCTTTTATTTGACATCAATAGCGCTTGTTCATAGATTCAATTGCTGATATACAAAATGAGTATGTTAAAAATAATTTTCTATTACTAAATGTTACATAGATAGTGTTCATAGATCTTCAAAGTCTCTTTGTAAAAATTAATTCATTAATCAATACTAAACGTTTCGTGAGTACCTTTGCTCATTGTGTAGACTTTTTAAACTTCTGTTATTCTGTACAAAAAATTACTGAAATGTTGACTATGTCGTTGACTGAAAACAAAATCTCCATGAATTGTATCTAGGATTAAAGTATATATTTCTATTAAAAGAAATTAGGAATAATTCGCACAGTATTAAAAAATCGTCTATTTCATAGATTTCATTTATGCATTTTTTACTAGAAGAACTATTTTAAATCATCGAATAGCATCTGTTTTATTTTGTTGTTAGTTGTCAGCAAAACAAAAGGGAAATATTCAACATTTTTTGGAATTTGTATATAGATCAGTCGAATTTTATTACATGAGTAATAAGTTTCGACAGAAAACTTTTCCTTTGTAACAGTATGTATCTATTTGATATTGAATATCTAATTACATTTCACAGGATTTCATAAATATTATACTACGACCGCAATAATGAAAGATTAAATATATTTTATTGTACTGCCTTCGAACAGCCCTGCACACTAGCAGATCCCTAGAGTCATTTATATACAGTTTCCTCTCTTTCTCTCTCTACCTTACGCTAGATACTAACCCCCCCTCGACCTCACAATAAAAAAAGCTCGGGTCTTCTATTATATTCCAGCTTAAAAATTTTCCAGGTGGGTCTTCTATTAAGAACCGTATTTTTTTCTAATATTTAATTTAAAATGTTTTCTAGAAAAGTAAGGCGACTGTCAGGAGTCCCATCAGGACTTTCAGGGTTTTAAGGGTGTCATTATAATTGTCAACACATTCTCTTAATATTTCCAGCTTAAAATGCTAAGAATCAAGCATGTTTTGATGGAAAAACGCTAATTAAAATTCGTAATTAGCAAAAAATTAATTAATTAAAGGGAAGTCTTCTGAAAGGGGGGGGGAGTACACACAGCTTTAATGTAATTTTGAAAATATTTTCATACAAAAACTTTGCATGTACATTATTCGGAATTAACAAGATATTCTTAGTATGTTGTGCACCTGTAAACCAATAGTTTCCTATGCAAAAATTGATCTATCTCATACAACCTATACTCTTATGATACCCTATTGTGTACTACAGACTAGAGATAAGATTAGTATATATGGAATAGTACTTAATCTATCATATTCGTTTACGCAAACTCTTCTTCTAGCTGTTTTTATCCTAAATGAATGATTTCTTACAATTTTACTTGTGACTAATCTTTATTCATTGAATAATTATTTAAATATATAATAAATCAAATAGAGAAAAATGAAAATTTTCAAAATGATTGCTTAAAATATTATCATCATCTCTCTCAATTGAGAAGAATCTTCAACTATTGATGACCGAACGAATGCATATATAGATATCATGCCTTCAATGCGCACTAAACATTGACACATGTTATTAAAATTCATTTTTTATTTAAAATGAAAACATAACACAATTCAGATATCAATTTATATTTTACATGAGGCAGGTTTTTTTACCACTAAATTAAATAGATATCTCTATGATCCATTGTTAAACCATTGGGAATAATCTTATAAAAAAAATAACGTTTAATCAGGCTATATAATTATTCTGAATTATTTTCTTATAGAGATATTCTATTTATTAATTCAACTGTACCGTTTGAACTAAATATAAAATATTTCCATTTATAAATCGAAAAGAATATGAATAAATTCTTTTGGCTTATTTTCATTCTGTGTCGGATTTTAGTCAATAATAATTTTAGTGTCCATTTTAGAAAATTTTCAATGGTGAATTATTGATAGAGAATTAATGAAATGAATAATACGTAAAGATTTGTTGTAGCAACATCTGAAGGATAACAATAACATCAGTTGTTAAACAGAACGGAAAAAAATGATTTTAGTTGCTGGTAAAAAAAAACTTGATTTTGTGACAAGCGTTTCTTTTTTTCGATCTAAATATTATAAAATATATTTGAAAAATAATTGTTGTGTAATAATTGATGATAAAAATCAAATTTAATATTTTTATTTGAAAAATGTCCAACTATTCGTTTAATTTTTATTAACATAAAACTAAGAAAAATAATGAAAATATGCAATTGATTTGGCTCGATAATTCACCTTGTTCTGCTCATATGAAATCAAAATTATTTGAATTAAATCCGACTGCTCAGTTTTACACTGATCTTAATCGATGTATCACATCAATAAAATCAATTAAAGATGAACAAATACTTCTTATTGTTTCATTGGCGTTAACTAAAAATATTCTTTGTCAAATTCATTCGTATCATTTATTAATGTCTGTATTTATTTTCTGTTCCAATATTAATGAATATCAAAAGTTAGAATTAATGAATGAATACAAAAAAATAAATCAAATTTATTCTGATAATGAGTTATTAATAGAATCGATTCAGCAAACAATTAATATTATCGAACAACAAATTTTATCTTTTAATGTATTCAATCCAAATAAAGATTATACAAATGATTTGTCAAAAAGTTCAGCATCATTTATTTGGTACCAAATTCTAATTGATATACTTAAACAAATACCTGATAATGAACAAATCAATAAAAAGATATATGAGAATTACAATGAATTCTATAAAAACGAAATGAATCAATTAAAAAAAGATTATACAAAAGAAAAAGCTATTCAATTATTTAATGAAAAAACTTCTATTCATAAAATATTAAATAAAACTTTAAGAACAAAAAATATCGAATTTATTTATTTGTTTCAATATTTTATTATCGATCTTTATGATCAAATTCAATATGAAAAAGAAAGTTGTGAAAATAGTGAAATATTAAAAGTATATTATGGAAAACGAATGTTAAACATTGAATTAGATCAATTAAAAAAGCATATTGGTTATTATATTGCACCAAATGGTTTCCTTTCGGTTTCATTTGATAAAAATAAATCAATCGAATCAGCAAAAACTGAAATATTATCTGATGGCTATCAATCAACACTTTTTCAATTCGAAATAAATCCAAAATGTCAACAAGTAACATTTGTAGAAATTTATGATAAACAAGAATTACTATTTAATATTGATACAATATTCAAAATCCATTCGATTAATTTTGATTCTTCTATTCAATTATGGCAAATAAATCTTATCAATGATGATATTGGTAAAAATAAAATTCAAACATACTTTCAATCAATAAAAAAATTCAGATACGAAAATTCTTTTTTAATATTCTTCGGTCATCTATTGAATGAACTTGACCAATTACAACAATCAGAAATATATTTTCATATTTTACTTGAATCCTTATCGTCTAATCATGAAGATATCGCTTCAATTTATAATCAAATTGGTAATTTCATAGCAGACAAAGGCCAATTAAAGTTAGCCTTAGAAAATTATCAACGTGCTTATGAAATTCGTTGCCAAAGACTACCCAATGATCATCCACATATATCTATATCGTTGAATAATATTGGTTTAATCTATAAAGACGAAGGTAAATTAGATGATGCACTTAGCTATTGTCAAAAGGCATTAACTATTGATGAAATAAATTATCCAAAAGATCATGTATTAAAAGCAATGACGATCGAAAATATTGGTGGAATTTATAAAGAAAAGTATCTATTTTCCATAGCTCAAACTTATTTCTTACGCGCATTAAACATGTATAAATCTGCTCTTCCTCCCAATCATCATTTTCTTACTGATATATTAAATAGTTTAGGAAAAGTTTATTGTGATCAAGGATATTATGATCGAGCATTAACATGTTATCAAAAAGCGTTTGCTACTAGTGAAATTAATTACACAGATGATCATTTACAAAAAGCTCAAACTATTGAAAATATTGGACTTCTATATAAAACCAACGGTATGTTACAAAAGTCTCTTGAAGAACTTTTAAGAGCCCTTGATATGTATCAAAGAATTTATTTCAATGAACATCATGATATAGCTCGATGTTTTGGTCATATAGGACTTGTCTATGAAGCTAGTAATGATTTAGATTTTGCATTGAATTATTTTAATAAACAATTAAATATGGATGAAAAATGTTTATCCAATGATCATCCAAATATTCAAATTGATATTCAATGGATTATTGATATTTATAAAAAACAAGAACAATTTAAAAAAGCATTTGAATTTTGCCAAAAACAATTTCTAGAAAAGAAAAATCTACTTGGAGAAAATCATCCAATGACATTAACTATCTTTATGATGATGATAGATTTATGTGAAGATTTTAATGTTAAAAGTAATTATTATAAACAAGCTTTATCTATACATGAAAGTTTAATACCATTTGATCCACATGCAACTATTAGATGTCTGGATACAATGATTAATTTCTATTATAAGACTAATGCAGTCGAAGAAGCATTGAGTTATCAAATCAAAATGGTTGATCTTGAGCGACAAGTATTAACAGATGATCATATTAATCTTGCTTTATCATTACAAAGATTAGGTCAAATATATGAAACTTTATCTAAAACAGATGAAGCAAAAATATGTTACACAGAAAGTAGAACTATGTTTGAAAAATATGAACATAATCAGAGCAATATTGAATCTTCTGACAGGAAAAGTTCTTCTGAATCGAATGCATATCAAGAAGAGAAAGAATTAAATTTTACAAAAAGTAGAATATGTGTTTTACAATAATATTTTACAATCAAGTTATTTTTATTTGTAGAAAAAATATTCTTACTCGTTGTTTTTATTGGATCACATAGAATACCTTGGTATTCTGTCTCAGTTAATTTATATTTTTGTAAAGAAAACACAACATTGTCGTAAATAAATATCTTTCTAGCCTTTATTTTTCTCAGCACTCAACATCTTGTGACTGTGATAGATCTGATCTCATTTAATAACTAATAGGAATTACACGTTTCAAGTTTTCTGTTTTCCATATTTTCTCAGGTGAAAAATATCACGATTGTACAAATAGAGAATGACGATAAATGATTACAAGTCAAAAGTAAAAAATAATATTCTCTATTAAATAAAAATATTGAGACTCTAGTCACAGATATTATACAGCAATATCAGGATCAGTACGATCAAGGGAAAATTTTAGTCTACTAAAAATATTAGCCTTTAACATATTTATTTTGATCGAATTTTTATACAACATATGATCACGAATTTACACTTTCTATCAGAGTTCTATACTAAAATACATAGCATCACTTTGATTTAGCTTCATAATATCCCAATGAATAAAGATCATAGAGAACTGTAATTAATTTGATCGATTAAATGCAATCAATATTAATAGAATTAGTCTTCATCTTTCTATTTTCGAAATCTAATTATATTGTGTCTATCCAATATCAAAGAAAACTAAAAGCGACTCTTTCTACTTTTCTATCCAAACGATAAGATAAAAACGTAATTATAAACATCATGGATTTATATATAAATATACATAAAATGTATAAGGTAGTGCTGAAGTACAGATGATATTTAGTTTTGTTCATGTTTCAATTTTCTCAAATAACGTGAGTGAAATGATTTACATACTTTTGTTTGATAAAAGAATGATTTGCTTTTTCTACTTTCTAAAAGAATCGATGATAATTAGATTGAGTTTCATGAGAAAATATTGTTTTTGATATCGAAATTATTAGAGATCATAGACATAGCGTTGAGTAGTGTCTGTGGAATATTTTTGAAATGTAAATCGGAATGTCATCTTGTGAAATAATTATAATTAACTTTGTTGAAAAATCTTGGAATGATTCAAAGTTTTCCGTTTAGCTATGCTTATGCAACAAGCATCCAACAGGAATCGTATGAATGAAGCTTTAATTCAACTCGGCAAAAGTGAACTAGATCAATTTCAGTTTAGATTTTTTGAAAAAGACGATCGAATCTAATCGAATAATAGAGTAACATGAAAATATCGTAATTTTGCTTTTTATCTTGAAAGTAATACAAAAACTGAAAAGGAACATTCGAGATTAGAAGACGAAGCAAGATATTCAATCAGCCTGACAACTTATTCCTTGGTAAAAGATAAAAGGAATATAGAATTCTAATTATCATCTTCTAGTTGCTCTACTTTATCATACGCACGATCCTATTTTGACAATAATCGAGCAATAGCTGAATGCTCTGACACAAGAAAGCGTAGAAATCCAGAACTAAATGATAAATGTTTCAAGTTCCAAATGGGAATACCACTGATTAAATTCACATTTTAATATTTGTTGAAACTGAACCATTGGCTCATCTAAGTAAAATAGAGACAATAGAAAAAAAATTGATGTTCAAAGCAGGATGGTCAGATCTTCTGAAGAGTAGGGGAAAATTTCTGAAATTTGAAGTCCTTTCTGAATTTCTTCTGAGTTTCGTACCATATTCTGATTTTTCCTGATTTTAATACTTTCTTCTGATTATTTCAGAATTCGAAACTATTTCAGATCCCATTTTTGCTAGCGCAGTTCAGTACAATTATAACACATTCCTATTATAGATACATATTTCGGCACCTTGATTTTCTCAATTATCCGTTGGTAATTTCTGACTTGTATAGACAACTTCAGCTACAGCAATGCACTAGAATTTGATAAATTTCTTTTCTTGATTTCGAGAATCTTATCTAGTTGAACATTCCACAAATAAAAACAAAATTATCTATTGGATGATATTAATATGGTTGGATTTAATTATGAAGAGAAACAAATCGAAGTAAATCAATTCGTCACAGCATTACCATTTCGATATATAAAGGAAAAAAGGAGTTTTTCGTAAAGATTCGTTATCGATTGATGAATATTCATCTTTATGGTGACAACTCTTTGGAAATGAAATACCAGTCAATGACATAGAAGTAGTGGAATAGTTAATGCCAACATCTTATACAGAAGTCGCTATTTCACAAACAATGATCTTTCTAATAAACTTCTGATTTTCCTGAAGCACTTTCTGATCGTTTTCTAATTTTTTGCAAAAAAAGTTCTGAGCTTAATTTTCGATCTGGCCACTCTGGTCCAAAGGCACAAGTCATGATCATAATTTTATTGATAAACTGATATAGTTTTCTCAAAGTTCATCGAATCAACTCCTATCACTGGTTTAAATAATGAATAGATACAGTTTGAGAAAATCCATTGTGCATATAATGACACTGAACGCTCCTTGGTAGCATACATTCTTTTTTATTATAAATTTCAAACGACACATATCGCACAATAGGAATCTCACAATTTAGAACAAACAAAATACTTATAATATGGTTGATTAAAATCATAATAGTCGTCTGCTCAGATGCTGAGCTAGTAACATGCTTTCATGGATGTTGGATTGCATCATTGAGCTGAGCATTGTAACGAAAGATCAAGTCGTTCAATTGTCTATAAACGGACCAATAAAGTTGACCGATGTTAATGAAATCTTTTTGAAGTAGGGTTTTGGTGTTTTCTGGTAATTCAAAATCAATTTGAACGTTTTCTGTTGGAATACTTGGCTCATTTCTACTATACCATCGCTTAACATTTTTAACACCATGGTAAACTTGTACGATTTTCTCTTTAAGATCATTCTCAGCTATATTCGTAGAAACATCGTGAACAAGAACTTTATGAGTGACTTGGTCTTCTTCAATCAATATTCCTAATTGATTACCGGATTCCTTGTTTCTCTTGTTCTCCTTTTGTAAGGGTATAGTCGGTTTTAAAGCTTTTACGCGACACTGTAAGCTACCAATAGTGATCAAACCATTTGCTATGAATTCTTCAGCTTGCTTTGTTGATTAAAAATGAATTTGAACAAGTTTTTTGGGAGTTTTAAGGTTATCCTTTGCATCGATGCATCGGTGTACATGTATAATACCTTTATAACTTGTTAAAAGTTGTTTTCTAAGGTCATTTTCAGATATTGTAGTATGGACATCCAACAAAGAGCTCTATCGGTGGGCTCTTCTTGATTCTCCGTCATGATCGTAATATTGTATTCAAATTTTAGCTATTAATATTAACATCACTACCCATTAGTATGTACTGGTGGTGTAAGGACATAGTCATGACAAAGTTATTTCCTTTTATGTGTAATACAGAATAATTGCAACAAACCTGACGTGAATTGGTGAAAAACATTTCCCAGTGTTATGAAAGAAATATTTTTGCATATACTTTGTGTTGCTCATGGGATAATTATAATGAAAAATGCCTATATGCCATTCAATAGAACATAAAGCAGATTTTTTCAGGTAACATTGCTCGATGCATTTTCTTCTCGCTATCGTAATTTTTATGATGATGCTTTGGCGTCATTTTTTCGAAATGAAAGAACAATGACATTAGGTGATGAGATGTTTCGTGTACTTCGCGGTAACTTTGGAGGACGAGGAAAATAGTCTAAATTATACAGATGTGTTTATGTTAGACCTTTTTGTCTATCGAAGAACTAGAGGGTAGTTTCGACTCCTATAACATTTAAACAAGCAAATTTCCAACTTAAATAAAAACGTATACTACATCGAATACATTGAGAAAAACAGTTAACTATTGATAATAATCAAATTAATACATTGTAAATGAATTTAATAAAAGAATTTTAGATGATACAGACAGAGCAGTTACAAAAGTGAAACATAAATGTACTTACTTATGATATATACATATATATTCTACATTAAATAGCATACTGCACTAGGAAAACAATTTACTTCATCAAATCTTTTCTTACTACGACATTAATTTGATGAGTCTCTTATCGAATGCACGTAGAGTTGGCTTGAAATTTATTAGACTTTTATTTTTCAGTTGTTTTTTTTTCTTTTTTTGATCAAATAGCTTGCTTAATACATGTTGTAATCTTAGTTCTATTTGTTATTGACTAGTCAACATAAAAGAATTCCTTTTTGATTTTTTGAGAACACTTACTAATATCTCTATGCACATTTTAACCTGACAAATAAATTTCAATTTCGTAGAGACAATATTTAAATTCTTTCGAAGCATTGGACGAGATTCATTCACCATATTAACTTTGCTTCTTGTTCAAGTTGATACTTATTCACTCGGTTATGTGCATATGTTGTTGATGCTTTTCTCAATGTTACTCGAAAAATATGCACTCGTTTTGACTTAATTATAGATGATGAATTGAAAATAATTGTAAAAAAGAAAGATTATAACTTGTTTGTATGAATCTCATGACTAATGGAGATGCTTATACTTTTCCATTTCATATTGTATGAATCGAGCAACTCGGCTACAAGTCTAGTTGAATGTGCTATGAATCACTTTTCAATATATTAATTATCAACCACAATGAAACAATCAATAATATATATTGTGGAATGCATCATTTCAGAGTGAATGAGAAGTTGAAATCACAAGACGTATACTATGGAACTAAGAAAGCTCAAAGTTAGCACAAATCATTTAGATTACAAGATACATAAAATTTATACAATCTAAACGATTTAATATCAATAAATCAAACATAAACACTTAGCAGTAAAATCTACTTTATCGCTTAAAACAACATATCAATAATTATAAACGGACATATGTTGACTAAAGAGTAACATCGGTTAAACGTATAGTTCTTTCCTTAGATTATTTATTACATCATAATTCAAGTGGACGCGATTCTTCATTATATCAAAAATTTTTCTATTGCACATCAATACCGAAGAAAAACCATGTCTATAATTATATTCGGATTGTTTTTTTCTTTGAATCCTTTCATTGATAGTTGGTAGTTATATCTATCATTAAATAATTTGAAGTAGAAAAGTCAATTATCTATGTTTTTTATAAGAATTAAAAATACAGATATATTTTTTTTTGAAACAAAAAGAATGAAATGTTCACTAGTACATTCTTTGATTGAAATAGTTATTCTTAATAAAAATAACCTCTATTGCTTTTATAGAAATTGAAAGATGTTTCTTTGATCAGGATTTTAAAATATGATTTCTTTTTCGGTACGATATGTTTAATCATAGTTTTTTCCAAAAATCAAGATCTTGTCTAATGACGTTAATTAAATCACCAACATGAACAGTTCCAGAAATAATCTCCGAACCATCAAATTGTCCTAAATAAATACCAAACAAAGCTTTGATGCCATACTGATTGGGTTTAAGTCGATAACTAAATTATAATATTTTTATTTGTCTTAAGAAATAAAATATTTCAAGTTACCTTCTCAATGTTTTCCAGGGTTCTTGGTTGGAATCTTTAATACCAGTTTCTTGATCTACTGTCGGCAAAAGACATCTTTAATGCAACAATATTCATACACAGATTTTAATCAATTTTAAAACAAAAACCTTAAGGAAGGTGAAATCCATTTTAATTTCACTTGACCAATATCAACATCTCTCCAGCAATCCTATCACGAGAAACAAAAATCTCTTTTATTAAAAGTCATCAAGTTTACTGTACTTCTGAATATGGTTCACTTCCATTAGTTACAATAATATTCGGTCGAAAATTGTATATTTTAATTTTCTTTTCTAATCGTGTATTCAAATTGGTAACAGATTCCAATGAACATAAATGTATTGGACAAACATCATGATACACAGCAACATGATGATCTTCTGCTACATTTGGAAAATCTGGTTTATTTTTACTTGAACGTGTTTGAAATTGTTTTTCATCAAAAATAACTAAATCAATTTGATCGTTACTTTGAAAAAATCTTCGAAACCAATGAGATATCGTATCGTCATAACGTAAACCAAGTATTGGTTCGTCCCAACAACTATATGTATTCAACTGTTTTATTGAAACAAATATTCAAAAGTAATTGACTTACTGGCAATACATTATTTCTTTTGGTAATGGACTAACAGATATAAGCAGATCAGGCATATTAGGTGCTCGAAGTAAAAGTCCATTTTCAACAAATGATGGTTGAATAAGTGCCATACTTGGTAAAACACGTTGTGATAAATGTCGGCCATCTTTGACAATCATCCATCGTCTATTTTAGAATGGATTGAAATTGAAAATTAGTGATTGAAATTTGTTTACCTATCGTAGATTCGTGGATCGGATGGAAGAGCTAAGCCATATCTTGTAACTAACGCTTCTTGAACTCTAACGCCACCACAAGATTTTATTGGATAAATGAGTAATTCTTGTACTTGCATTATTCGAATTTGATTCCTGTAATCAAAGATATATGCTCGTTTAAAAGAGAATTAATTTATTGAGATAATGTAGACATGATGGATGAATATCTATATACATTCTTCATCTATATTATTTTTTTCGTTTCTGTGCGTCTTATTCTTCTTTCGCAACGAAATAGATCATCAAAAGGAATCAATCATACCTTCTCCATCCATATTATTTATTTCTCTTTTTCCCCTAGTATTTTGCTTTGCTTTTTAACTAAACCAATCAATTACACAAGTTAGTACGTACGCACGTTTCATATTCATTACGATTTTTCATACGTAATATAGATGACACCATCTGATCACTATCGTAAAAACATACGCAAAAGTTGTTTTTGTGTACTCCAAAGAAAATGAGTACACTCTAGATTCGGTTAGTGTGTCCGGCCGGCCGTTAACATGATAACTTGTGAAAGCCTCATCCAATTGCCATGAAATTTTGTACACAGAATGATCTCATCAATATCTCAGTCGAGTTCGAAGATGAGAAGGGTCCGTCAATAAATGTCTGAGTTATTGAAAAAATTGTCATTATTGACCAGACCATCCCTGAGGGGGGGGGGTACAGAGATTTTTTGAAAAAGAAAGTTTTTTTCTCAGAATTATTCACAACATGTATAAATCGATTCAGTTTTTGCAGTACACATAACAATCGGATGCGAATCCGATGTTTCCGCATTTATTTAACAATATCTTTGTCATTGGTTGCATTCAAAATAGATTTAAGTATCGACTGGATATGGATTTGTGTTATTTTCCTTTGATTAGTATCATTCGATGTTGTATACATCTAGACAATATTGACTGATTTGACTTAAAAGATTTTGCATTTCTACCTAATAAATAAATAAATTAAAAACCTAAGATAATTACGCATGTAGAGAAATATGCTATTGCTTTCATGTTTTGTTTCATTTACACTTTATAAAAAATGGATGCGATATAAAGATAAACAGATGTAAATAGAGAGATAGGATCCTCGGTTTATTCAGAAAATAAAAGTAAATGATATTGATTAATATCTACTTATTCAATACTAATATTAAAGGCATATTCCAAAGATAAGACTCGTAGAATGAAATCGAATAATGTTGATATATGAACTTGTTTTCTCTTGATTAGAATAAAGCTCAACTAATTTGATTGAAATTCAAATGATAAGTTAAACTTTATTCATTAGTATCCAATTTCTTTTGTTTCAGAGGTCATGTTTTTCTTCTTACTATTTGTTTTATTTTGAGATTAGTTAAACAACGAAGGAAATTAATTAACTAAATAGATTCCTGATGACTCAAAACTTTAAGAGAAACTTATAGTGCAGAAATGATCTGTTTTAAATTAAGACTTGATGACATCAAACACAAAAACTATCCTAATCCACATATTTATGAATAAATAGTTTGCAAGACCGAAATTTTAATTTTTTAATTTTGTTCATGTCATGCCATGCCATCCGCTATATGTCGTAGCTAAAAAAATGTCGTGTTTTTTTCCTAAGATGATTCAATATTCTTGTTGCATACCTTAGTAAAAGTAGATATGTATATTGAAAATCAAGTACAATTTAATCGACATTTCTTTAGTTATTTTTTGTATAGAATAATTTTAAATTTAACCTTATTACCGAACGAATCGGAGGGTGTGAGTGTGGGTGTAGGGACAGCCGACATCCACATTCACACCCACGCCCATACCTTCAAAATTTCGTGATTTCAAGTGATTTCAGATGATTTTAACTTGATTTCAGAGATTGCAGTCAGTTTTTTCCCTCTTGACTGTGCGTCATGAAATTAATTTTCTTATAAATATAGTTACAAGGAAATATTTTTGTAATAAGAAATGAAGATCAAATAGTAAAACTCGAGTTGTTTTCATACAGAAGGAATCCAATTGCCTTTCGACGTAAGCTATGATCTTTTGTTTTTTAGTAAAAAAAATCTTTGATTACAACTTTTTGTTACATCTATCGATCCTTGTAGAGTACATCTTCTTCGATTTAATCTAAGAGTTAACTTTGTCAGAGCAGTTGCAAAATATGATCATAAAAAAGCATGAAGATATCATATTTGAATGTTTTTCACATAACCTTCAAGGCACACAAATGACCTTTTAATTAAAAAAAAAGATGGAATTTTATTTGACTGAGAAAAGGATTTCTGGCTTTTTAGCCAATGGTTTTAGTATTTTAAAAATTTCCACTGACACCTTTTATATTGACCAGTGACTAGCTGAGAAACACTGAAGAGGAAAGAAAGCGAATTTTTTTCTCATTAAAATGCAATTGTAAATAAGCAAAACGATTGTGTAATATCCATCAGCATCAATTAGAAAAATTAAAATAAAAAATCACTATTTTTGCTTATTTCACACTCGTTACGTACTAAATCTAAAATGAAAGATTTGAATATTAAAATTAAAATAAAGGTATACACAATATTTTTTCATTAAAAACTTAGATCGATGATTCTATCTTTATCCTTAAGTTTATTTCTCGTAAGATATAAAATTGGCATGAATTAAACATATAAATTCGATTTAAAATCGATTCGTTTCGATCAAATGAGAACGAAACCAAAGGGCCAATATTAGTATTTAGTAATGAAATACTTCTAAATCAATATCTTCCTAAATTCCGACAAAGCATAAAAGTATAAACGTAACAAACGACAGATCTAAAGAACAAAAAACCAAATAAATAATTGACATATATCTGTTAGTAAATGATAAGTTATTATAATAATAAAATTCCATCTAGACAATTAGAAAGAAAATGTATTCAGTCTTGTAGATATGGCACATCTTATTGAAGTTTTAAGGTTTTTAAACGGAATGAAAACGAAACTAATAATATATCTACATAAAAAATGAATCTTGTACATTTTGATTGCAGTTTGAAAATAAAAGAAAGTTCAATTGTTCTCTCCTAGAAAATCATTGGAAAACTGGGTTAAATTTAACACTAAAATAGTCAAATCAGGCTACTTAATAATAATCATCTAGACATGAGAAAAATAATTCTTTCATAAGGTTATAAAGGTAAAATAAAACAAACAAGAATTTTCTCACCTAAAGACTAAACGTTCTGTTTATCTTAGCGTTGCTATTTTATGGTAAATAAATAAATGTATTCTAAGTAGAATAAAGTTTTACCAGAACAAATGAACAACAAACAAAATAAATTATGTATAAGACTAACGTAAGTAATCCGAATATAATTGTTTGAGTAGTTGACAGAAATGAATCATCAACAATTCTAAAAAGCCTACACCTAGAATATTAATAGACACTTATGTATCAATATAGACCTTGTTTAGACTAGAAAATGTAATGTTAAATTAGGACATACGATCGGTCGAAATTTTAATTCATATTTAATACACGTTTCAGAAATAATTCAACTTTTATCCTCCAATCGAGAAAGTACTTAATCGACTAGTTAAAATCATAAATGAGTCTCGACCAAGTCGCTGAATATCATTGATAAAAGATATGGTCAATATGATGAACTGAATAATATTGACGAATAGGTATAGTGCCGTAAGAACTCAGAACACTAAAATATTACAAAGGTCTCTAGCTGAAAAAGTGAGCTAAAATAGCGGAAAATAAGTCTAAAAGTTTTACTACACACTTATTGGTTATTGACTAGATATAGAAGCGACATTTTGTTGCGTAAGTGCATGCTAAAATTATGCACTTCAATTATATTATAGTGGTCATGTATCAAATCTGACTGTTGCATCAAAGTCATCAGTGTGAACGCATATGGATTTAATTCACAATTCAAACTGAGGTTTTTCTCTCCAGCATAGACAATACCATATACATATAAACAAGACTATCACATCGAAAGAGTTTTTTCAACAAGATGGCACTAAGAATAAGAAAATTTCTTTGAAATTTTCTAAACAGTTGAATCGTTTTTGTGTACTCAAAAAAAAAAGAGTACACTATAGAATCGGTCAGTGTGTCCGGCCGTCCGTTTATTCGATAACTCTTCACAATTACATTCGATTGAGCTGAAATTTTGTGCACAGAATTGTCTTATCAATATCTAGGTCGAGTTCGAAGATGAGAAGGATCCGTCAAGAAATGGCTGAGTTGTCGAAAAAATTGTCATTTTTGATCAGACCATCCCTGAGGGGGAGTACAGGGATTTTTCAAAAAAAAAATTTTCTCAGAATTATTCACAACATATATAAATCGACTCAGTTTTTAACGCTGATTCTAAATCTGATATTAGTTTTGAACTAAGTCATAGCTTTCTAACGAAACATCGCCTGAAAAACGTCTCAAAATTCACAAAAACTCCATCCAGAAATCAAATTGTCTAGTTTCTCATGATAATTTTCGTGTTCAGGCATTCTAGAATGACTCATATGTCGCATGCACTTTTTGCAGTACACATAACTCTCGGATGAAATCCGAAGTTTCCACATTTTTATAATAAAAATCGGACTAAAAAGACAGTTAATGTTATTGAAAATAAATATAACATCATCTGTCAGATATTGCATTCATTAATTTTCTATTCGCTGCAGTTATCCTACTGATTCAAGACTGGATCCTATGTGGATCTTTCTTATTCATATTATTCTCTATCAAAATCGTAGATGATAGTGAAAAAAATTAAATAGAATTATCTACATAAATATAGGTATAACTTGATCTTCTGTATTAATTCCGAACGCTATAATGTTGGATTTATAAAATCTACCGAAATTTGAATATAAATAAAAATAAAAATAATACCATTAACTATTAACACTGATAAAAATTGATCTTTTTCCTAGTTAGTTCATACAGATAATCAACTAAGTCAACTAATCTATTCATATATGTTCATATGTTTGATCTTTTACAGCTAAAAACTATTTAGCGCGACTATAGATTTAATTGAGGATAACAACTAACAAAAAAACAGAAGAAATACTTCCAATTAAAAAAACAATTCTATTTTTATCAACGAATTCTACGATCAATACAATAAAATCAAAAAATGCAAACTTTTTAAATAGTAAAATGACAGAATATATGCTGATAAAAATTGAAATCAGGTGAAGATCAACGATTATTGATAGAAAAACATTTTTAATACATCTGAAGGAGTATAAAATACTATGTATTTGAATGTGTCTAAATATATGTTCGTTAGTTAACCCTTAAGAGCCGGATGTCCCTTCCAACGGACATAGTATAACTTCAATAAAATCTACTATAAGAATTTTTGTGCGAAGCCTAACATTTTTGTGAACTAATATAACCTTCATGATCATGAAGAGATAAAAATATAATTATGAAGTGACTCATAGACTGAACAAGGAAGATGCGAAGACTCATGATTTTTTTAAATATCATGGAGCATTTTTTTATTCATATAATCGATGTGTGACTTTGATTTTTTAAGCGATATTGCTAAATATAGTGTTAAAATATCTCAGGAAGCCACTCCGTAAATTATAAACTATTTCACTAACGCAGCATACCATAATAAGCAAAATATTCCGTGTATAAGATATTTCCAATATTTCTCCTCAGGAAAAAATCGAAACATGGGAATTTCGACTTGAAATTTCGCTCATATATAGCTGATATGCTATTTAGATTGCCCTGAAAATTTCAGCAACAGCTGTTATTTACTTCTGGAGATATAGCATGTTGAAGAAAAGCCGGATTTTGTCAGTTTTTGCATAATTTTGTTGCAGTTTTTCTGCATCCAATATCTCAATAGCAAAGCGTCCGTTTTTACTGAAAATTTCAGGGCAATTTAAGGATCATATAAACTGATTATGGGGGAACTCAAATTGAAATTCCTTTCTTTCAGGTTTTTACAAGGTTCAATATTTCGACTAAAGGTCGTTGTGTAACTCGAGAAGAAGAAGGAGGCAATCCGTTTTGGCTATAGTATGAGCATATTGAGGGTCCATCAGCTCCATTTTTATGATTTTCTTCCTAATGTCTCAAGAAAAACCCCTTCGGCTTTTAAGGGTTAAGCGAGCCGGAACACTCAAAGAATAATAAAGATACTAAGAAGGTTTCTGATAGTTCTTTTCTGCTAATTGGTTTGATTTTTATCTACAATAAAGAAGATATGCTCAATGTATCTTATTAATCATCAATATAGTCATACAGATGAAACATTATCATCACCTTCACCCTCAACAAATGAAAATTTAATTGAATTAAAATTATCTAAAAAATGAAAATTTATTTTTAATAAAGATACGAAACAGTCAAATGAAGATGACGATGTAGCATGTAAATCTCTTATTGCAAGATCATCAATAAACGAAACATGTCGATCATTGATTGTCAATTAAAAATAAAATAAAAGTTTTCTCTCTTTGTGTCTTTTTCTCATTAGTCATTGTATTTTACTATTAGCCAGAGATTTTTTTCTAAAACAGTCACCTTTAAGCTTTCCATTTTTTATTTTCTCTGCTTTTTTTCATCTGTAGTGTACTTCATCTATGACAAAAAAAGCAGAACAGATTTTGTGAGTGTTATTCATGCTGATGTGTATTTGCATTTTTTGTTCTTCGTTTTTGCTTTTTGATGAAGTATGTTCAGATTTCGAACAAAAGCCAATTTCTGAAATATCCATGATTTCCAAAAACACATATACTCAAAGAAAAGTATTTTCGGATATTTTAAAAGGTACGGAAATTTCAGGAATTACCCAACCTTTCGAACTGAAGAGGATTTTGGAAGTATCACTTCCGAAATTTTCGAAATTTTCTTTGTTGTAAATGTGAACACTGCTATGAATAATCGAGAAAAGAGAAACATATTATAAGCGTCCACAGCTGTAATAAATTAGGCATAGTCAAAAAAAACGGCAAGAAAAGAGAAACATTTCTCTATGAGCAAATTCGACTATGTATTAATATTATATTTTTCCGTTCAACAAGGTCAACCGTTTTATTCTTCAATGAGGAGAATATTTATAAGCAAAGAATCAATATATATCGTCTTGAGAAAAGCGTTACAATTTCAGTCAAAGATGGCTCTACATGATGTTCATCTTCTTGATTTACCTAATGAAATATTGTTTCACATTTTGAAAAAACTTGATAATATGGATGTTCTTTATTCTTTATTGGGCATCAATAATCAACGATTAGACAATGTAGCACAAGAGAAAACCTTCACTACTATTTAAAATTTTGTTTCGATGTCATCAAACGATGATATTTGCTCAATTTCTGGTCAAATACTTAATAGATTCTACTGCGATATATTACCAAGAATTCATTATAATGTAAAATATCTCATTTTGGAATCAAATTCTATGGAACATATTCTTCTCGCTGGCAACTATCCTAATCTTACTAGCTTTAAACTTTTCAATTTCAATAAAGAAATATTGTCACGATATTTTCTAGGTAAGAGATTCATGTTCAGTAATCTGTTCAAAGATTATACGATATCTATGATTTTGCTTAGACGATTCTCTCTTTCGACATATTTGTAAACAACAAATTACAGATCTTACTCTTATCAGCAATGAAAACAATAGTGAAATAACATTAACAGACTATACGATGAATGTTTATCTAATTATCTTGTCTTTCTTTAAAAATCTCAAACATCTGTCTATTTTATCATCATCCATTGACGGCTATCCACCTTTGTCACTACATAATTTGCCATCAACAATTTTTTCCTCTTCGACACTTACTAAGTTATGCATTAATGTGAATGATTTTGGTGATTGTCTTGCTTTACTTGATGGTCGTCTAAAACAATTAACTACATTCATCGTTCAAACAAAATATATCGAAAATGTATCATTGCAGTCGTACGACATGGTGAGTTTATCCTAGATGGTGCTATGGTTTTCCACACATTAGTGTCTAGTATCGATAAAAAAATAAAGTTAATTTGGAATTCAATAAATAATCAGATTTATGCATTAGCAAATAGAATAATTTTATTTTAATTATTAGAAATTTATTAAAAATAGATTGTTGTAGTTGGATTCAAGATAAGTTCATAATTAATTATCAGTTATTTTAAACAAATTAGTCAATTAGTTTCAAATCATCCCGTTGAAAAATAAGCATTCACTTATAAAATAAGATGAAAGAAAACATTTTTGTCGTTTATCTTTTATATTAATTTGAACTTATTTTAAAATATTTGAAGAAAAATGAAATGATGGATTTTAATGAGAAATCAAATATATTTATGTAAAGCTGTTTTCCAAAGAACTACTTCAATAGAACACGTTTTTTTTCTTGTTTTAACACACATCAACACATGCTAGTTGAATGAGTGTGCTTAGTCATTAGAGTTTTATTAGCTTTCAGCATAAATATTTAGTGTAACGGATATATAGAAAATGTTATCTAAGGTTTTTGAAACATGTTGAGAAAATTGATTTTTATATGATATTTTATGGATTTTTGAACTATTCATCAGTCTTTATGCATTAGAACTTTAGAAACACAAAGTAATTGTCTTAAATTTGACCAGTAGAGGACACATACTTCATAGAATTCAAGAAACATTTAAGCTCCCTTCCCTGTCAAAATAGAATCTCTAAGCCAGAACGTCCTATTAGGCTGAAACTTTGTACATATGTTGGGGCTGAATATATACATACACAAACAAATTTTCAGTCTTATATCTCTTTCTTAACATACGTTAGATTCATTTTAGTAGCCATTTTGGTTTTCTCCGGATCTCCAACGTCGTTAAACTACCTCAAGACAGCTGATTTTATTTTTGTTTTGTTTTAAGAGGACACCATAATCTAGCGACTATCGTCGTCCTTGTTTCGATTTTCTACTTTTGTTGTCCATCTGTCAGATCAAGATCTTTAGAAAACTTGCAAAACCCTAGGAAATAGCAAAGTTTTGAGAGAAGTAGTAACAGATATTCTTTGCTTCAGTCTTTTTTTAAAAAAAGGGCCACGACAGCCGCTAGCGATGAGTTTACTTTTTCACAAGAAAAAAAAAGTTTTTTCGCTTAACTCGTGTAATAACAGAATAGCGTTGGAGATTCGGAAATTTTTGACCTTTGAAAAGACATAATTAGTAAAAATTGTCATATATCGGAGCTCTAAAGAGGAATCCAGCTAAAGTGTTGGATGGCGTGAGGGAAGTCATGACCTAGATACCCACAAAGTTTCAGCTCACTTATATGTTAAATATAAGAAATTACATTATACACCATTATACATAAACCAAAATTGCTGATCTCGGCTCTTTTTATTTTTGATGGAGAGCGGACGTGTGTGTGTGTTTAAGAACAGATTTAAAAAATAAGTGATATCTATGAATTAATTTCCCGTATTGAATTTCTACCTTAGTTAAATCGATTAAGATGTATTTATAGATATTTTTTTCTATTTTCTAGGATGATCTACCTGATTTGAAATCTTTCTCATTAATATGTTATAGTAAAATTTCTGAATATGACAATCTAGTTGTACGACTTCTTCACCATATGTCACATCTCGAAGAATTAACTCTATATCTTTGTATCAAGCATCGACCTAGATTCGTCGATGGCACTCATATTCATAATGAAATTCTTAGTCATATGACACGACTTCATACATTTACTTTTTATATTAGTACTGAAAATTATGTCAACGATTCAACTCTTCGCCTGTCTAAAAACGATATCCAAGAAACTTTTAAAAATAGAGAAAATCAACAAGTCGATTGTACTGTAGACTATGTTGACGATGTCTTTGTCTTATGCAAGGTGTTCTCACTTCCATTTAGATTTGATCGTTTCGAATGGATTACGAATAATTTTTCGCCGATGATATTCAATTCTGTAACTTATTTGACGTTGTTTGATAGAGTTTCATTCAAACATGAATTCTTCGTTCGGGTTGCTCGAGCTTTTCCATTACTTAAATATTTATCTGTTCACAATGTCAAACCACCATTTTGGAGATTCCCGAAGCCTCATCCTGTCGACAACTATTCACCAATTGCAGAATATCTTCATCTTATTTCACTACACTTTGGTTTTGTCAGTAATTGTTATGTTGATCAATTTCTCAATGAAACAAAAACAAGTTTGCCTCGTCTAATCAAATTAAAAGCCAATTATAGACAATTGGAAAGTGTGACAGAGAATTTTACAAGAAATGAAACGCAACGCAATTGTGCTATGGTGAAACGATTACTTATCCCAGGCTTAATAGTTTTCCCAGAAGATGTTTATCGCTATTTTCCTTCATTGTAAATTCAATTTTGTTCTGATATTATTTGAATAGAAATCCATCTCATTTTCCTTTTTATAAACGTAGATAGAATGTCAAAAATAAATTTTTCATGATTGAGAATTGTGTTATGTTACAGTTTTTCACTAAAAATATATTTGTATCATTGTATTGATTTATACTCGTATGTAAATTTCCATGGTTCAATGAGATTTGTAATGGTATAGTCTGAAGCATAATGAATTTGTTCTGTTCTGTTAATGTCGGTAAATAATCAGTGCCAGGAATGGTCGGATTTTTTATAACGATATCTAGCTTTCAGATGAGCAAACATAAGTTACTGCGATTAGAATTTACT
Source organism: Rotaria socialis (assembly GCA_905331475.1). Classification (NCBI taxonomy): domain Eukaryota; kingdom Metazoa; phylum Rotifera; class Eurotatoria; order Philodinida; family Philodinidae; genus Rotaria; species Rotaria socialis. The sequence goes on from CAJNYU010001128.1 coordinate 54,053, forward strand.
GATCTACTTACAGTGACGTCGACTGAATGAATTGATCAAAGAGAATCATTAGCTTTTTACGATTTTCTACCGAAAGAGAGAAAACAATCAAATAGTGTTCATAAGATTTATGCTCGACATCAGTAACTTTGTTGGCAATATTTTTGACGACAATTAAATGTGCCAATTATAAAACAGATGAACACATTATAATAAGAAATATATCAAATGAATTCGTTACTCAACTAGAGTATATCTTGCGTTGATTGGCTTATAAACTATAAAAGTCTTTGCTTATAGAATCCAACCTGTACTGGCTCGTACCTTTTTTAAATTGCGTCAATCTTGCCTTGACCACATACCTCTTTGAACATAAACGCAATCTTTTTTTTTCATATAAATTATTCACCAGCCGTGCATTTTATGAAAAGAAACACATTTTTCGTGAATATTTCGCTAATCTTCTGCAAAAATATATTGTATTAATTTTACATATAAATGAGGAATATTTGTTAGGTTACTTTCAATTTATCTTATATCTTGCTAAATATTGATCCTAAAATGTGTAGTAAAATCCATTTGTAAAATTTAGCAAAATGTAAATATTTCTTTACTCTTCCACTTGCCAATGTTAATATATTTTGTTTTATTAGAACAATCTGCTTGATCTCTTAGTAAAGCTGTAATTAAGAATTGCTTTATACTTTATTGTTAATTCTCTCTTTTCATTAATTATTTTCTTTACTCTTTATAGTAATCTCCACCGAATTTAAGTTTTCATTTCTCTTCCAATCGATAACCACTCCAAAATCATGACCGAAATTGCTTCAATGTTCAAATAAAACAAACATCTGATATATATATATATAGGACAGCAGTATTTTTGAAAAACAAAAAACTGAAATTTACATGGCGTTCAGGATGAAAAATGACCGAAAGATCTTAACAATGAAAACATGAAGATGGTAATGAAAAGAGGCAGGATGTTCGTAACTATGTTGGGGAATGGGTTTGGGCTTTAATTAAGGTTCGCGCACACGCCACACCCTACGATCACCAGGTAAAATGAGTTTACGGACATCCGGTCATTTTCGTCCCGATTTCCTGACAGTATTTTACATATTGTCGACCATTTCATTCCGATTTCCCTGTATTTTTTTTAATTATGATATCCTGAGCAACACGTGTTACGTACTCCCAGTAAATGTTTTTAAAGGCAAAGATCAATTCCGAACACCTCAACGGGTTACCAGGTGTCCGAGACACTAGTACGAAATGTCTTCGTCCCGCTTCGTTTACAGTTTATAATCTTGAATAATACTATAAAAGCTTGTTAGCGCAGCCCCTTTGGGGCTAAAATGTGGAACTCACATATACCCCTTAGATTTCGTATGCCAATACAAAATAGCTCAATTCAAAAATCTATTTTATTCTTTAAAATTTATAGNTAATTAATGTCTGTAATGGGGAGGGGGGGGGTGGGGAGCCGCAAAAATCTCGCTTTTAAACTTACACTCACCATTTTCTTCGAAAATATATGTGAGTTTCACAAAAGTAATATTTGAGAAATGAAACGAAACAGAAAAGAGAAACATGAGAATAGAGATGTTCAATCATGACGATAATCGGCATATTATTGGGGGAAAACAGAAAATTATGTTAGTCAATATCTATATATTCGAATATTCACATTACATTGGTTTTCTTGCATATTTCAAAGATAAAATTCATAGAATAAGAACCAAATTTGACTTATTTGATCGACGATTAACTGATCTATTTAATACTATTCAATAATTCGATTGTTGTTGACTCAAGGTGAAAGATCTCGAGAGAATATTGCAGATAAAATTAATGTTTTTTTCAAATAAAAGCTGATAACATCAAATAAAATTGTCAGCCTAATTTACACGGCCATTAAGTGATAACTTAGCTTACAAGACATATTCATATAGTAATAAGACATGTTATTATTATTTTCTTTAGTTATTCTCGATTCGTCTTAGAAGCAATATCATGCCTAACAACTTTCCTATTTTTTCTAACAAGAGACTAACTGTCATGATGTAGCATGAGGCATTTACAATAGTAATGATGGAAATTTATTTTGCTGTATCTGAAAGTGCATAGGTCAAGGATAATCTTGAGATCTGTTCTTTGAAATCCGATCGATATGCAACTGTTTATTTACATTGGCTGTACACAAGGCACAATCAACTATGACTTCATATTTTTCTATTGCTGTTCTTGGCTATTCTGCATATGATATCGTTCGATTGAACAAAAATCACGTGGATACTAGTTATGTTTTTTAGCATTATAGTTCTATGATTTCATTCAGATATTCCAGCAGTGTTCAGACTTCCAAAAAAGGAAATTTTGGAAGTTTTGGAAATTTCAAGTACTTGTGTTCTAAATTGTTTGGTACTTCCCAAAATTATACAATTTCCGAAATTTCTGAAATTTCCAAAATTCTGTACAAAGCGAAATTTCTAAACTTTCAAATATTTTCAAAAAATTTTCATCTGCTTTGCTATGTAGTAATCGAGTTGATGGAAGCTTCGGAAATTTCTGTAATTTCCTTTTTCGGAAATCTGAACATACCTCAGATATTCATACTTAAACATGTTTAGTGCATCGATCCTAGAGAGAAACTTGTTGAATCGAGTTTTTGTAAAGAAAGAAAATATGAAGTAAAATTCCAATATGGCATTCTATGGGGTATGTGGAAACATTCGAATGTTACATCATATCTCTAATGATGAAAATAGATGTTGTGAAAAGATAAGTGTAGGCGAATTAGTTTAATCAAGTGATATTTCAACTGTTAGATCAATGTCTTCAAAACCTATCTCATTGAACAGATTTCTCCGACGTTCATTGTGATGAATGTGAAATTGTTTGATCAAGAAATTGAATATGTGATAGATAAATATGATATCGATTTTTTCATTTCCCAAACGAAAAAATACACATGCCATCAGAGTATGACTGTGGGCGACGAACCTTTCATATGTCATTACAAATAGCTTTCTTGTCGCTGCTAAGAAGATTTAATATTTTTATTTTAGATCGCATCGAAAATATTCTCTAAATCAGATATAATTAAATCAGTTTTTTCACGGTTTTTTGTTCCATAAAAAGATTTGTAAATTTATTCCTATAATACTTGAAGATGATGCATACTTTGATTCTTATATACGTAATAATATATACATATTATTTATTTATTTTTACAATAAAACGAGAAAATATTATAAGTGATCTATTCATTCATATATTTGTACCATGACTTATTGGATTATTATCAAATAGATATGTTTCTCTTTCTCATTCCTTATTGATGCGTTTACTTTTGATCTACATCATCAAAACATTTACCGATATGATGTCATGAGTCTTGGCTATTGATAAATAGACGATTTATACATGGAACATGCATTTATATATATTATATATGAACGAAAAGAAAAGTATTAAACCTTCTTATTTAAGAAGAACAACTTAATAATGAAACGTATAAAAGTTAGTATAATGACATTGGTGATTGGCATAATTATTTATTTATTCATTGAACATATCAATCGTCGAGCATATCAATTACTCAATGAAATTGAACGGAGGAGCAAACATTCAATCAAAGATATTGAACAGCGAACACATCAATTAATAAATATTACATTATTTGAATTGAATAATCAAATTATAGAACACACGAATTCACTAGTTGAAAAAGGTCGGAAACATATTCCTTTACAAAATCCATATGGTGCTACAACTTGTACACAATGGTTTGGATGTCATAGAGGTTATTGTTGGGCTGGATGTGCCGGTGCTTTTCCATCCGTAACGGGACCTGAATGGTGTTATACAGAAGCATTAAATGAAAAAATGACTTGTTCACAAGATAAACACTGTGATGGTTGTTGGCGGTGTTCAAGTCCATGTAGTATTTGATTAAGAAACATCATTTTTTACATACTTACTCAAAAATATATGTAAATAAAACAAATTTTTACGACAGATTTGTCTGAAAATATCATGATTTCGAATCTTTTTCACAGTAGCTTTCTTTCTTCCTTCTTTTCAATTGCATATTATTGAAAAAACGAACGAATTTGTTTTTTCTTCTTCACCAACATTATTTACTGAATTGATTCATGCAAAAAAGGCAAATATCTAAATTTATTTGAAAAAAAAAAAGATATGACTCTTTTTATTTCATCTTAAAGGTGAATGAAAATACTATTACAAACTAGACGTACAAGGAAAGAAACAAAAAATTCTACTAAACTAAGGGTTGTTTTAAAAAAAAAGTAAATTAAGATAAGACTAATTATTCATGTCCGTGAGCGCTTGAAAAAATTTTCAAGCTTAGTTTCCGTGATCTTTTTTGGCAATGTATCTAACAAGATCAACAACACGGTTGGAATAACCATATTCATTATCATACCTTAACATAGAAGAAGTTCATTTAATGGAGAAAAATATAACATAAATAAAGGCCTACCATGAAACAAGTTTAACAAAATTGTCATTGAGCGAAATGCCAGCTTTAGCATCAAAAATTGATGAGTGTGTATCGCCAATAAAATCAGACGAAACAACTTCATCATCAGTATAACCTAAAATACCTTTTAATGGGCCATTAGCAGCTTCTTTAATTGTTGCACAGATATCTTCATATTTAGCCTAAAAAATTAATTTAATTCAAAACTAAAACCTAAAACCTAAAAATGTCCCTTACGCCTTTGCTTAAACGAGCAGTGAGATCAACAACAGAGACATTAGGTGTTGGAACACGAAAAGCCATACCCGTCAGTTTTCCATTCAAATCAGGAATTACTTTTCCAACCTATTTAAAGAAAAACAAAAAACAAGTCAAATTTCTAATATTTCACGCAAATAATTAATAAACATACGGCTTTAGCAGCACCAGTTGATGATGGAATGATATTTTGTGCAGCTCCACGGCCACCACGCCAATCCTGTCAAAATAAAATACAAATAACGATAAATTCTTTCTAATTTAATATAGTACTTTGTTTGATGGACCATCAACTGTTTTTTGTGTTGCCGTATAGGAATGTACGGTGGTCATTAAAGCTTCAACGATACCATATTTTTCATGAATAACCTTAGCAAGCGGTGCCAAGCAATTTGTTGTGCATGATGCATTTGAAAGAACTGTTTCTTTTCCAGTATATTTGTCTTCATTGACTCCCATAACAAACATCGGTGCATCTGCTGATGGTGCTGTAATTATAACTTTTTTAGCGCCGGCTTGTAAATGTGATTGACATTTGTCTATTGTTGTGAATACACCAGTTGACTCAATGATATATTCAGCACCTTTAGAAAAAAAAAGAAAGAAAAACAGTCAACCAATAAATCACCCTTTAAGGTCACATAAAAAGCGTACCGAGTTGACCCCATGGAATGTGAGACGGTTCTTTTCTAAAAATAAAGCAAACATAAAACACTGAAATTTGTTTATTTCAAGTATTTACTCAGTAAAAACACTTATTTCTTTTCCGTTAACAATAAGTTTTCCATCTTTGGCTGAAACTTCACCTTTGAACCGTCCATGAGTTGAATCATATTTGAACATGTAAACCATGTATTCAGCCGGAATAAATGGATCTGTAAGGTTATATCTTAATAGATACATCATTTACAACAAAAGAATCTAAATACTAACCATTGATACCGACTACTTGAACACCTTGTTCAAGTGCACATCGAAACACCAGTCGACCAATACGACCGAATCCATTTATACCGATTTTAGCATCAGACGAGGACATATTTTTCAGTAAGAAAGTAACGAGTTTGTCTTGTTTTGTGAGAGAAGAACAAAAAAAAAATAAGAGTGAAAAATACGAGTAGAGAAATAAACTTATAAAGACTGGCGGCCGACAATTATTTTCTGTTCATTGGAAACGAGACAGAATTTCGAAATGTATAGAGCGACCTCTCTGGAACTATTACTATACTTTTATATATACATCTATTTTGACTACATTAGATTTCTATGAATTATTTTATTAAAATTCTATATAAAAAGATGAAATTTAACCCCATTTCATGTATCCATGCTCATAATGGTTATTGGTTTGAACCATTGATTGACGCTAATTTATTCATCATCAAGCAGATGAACTCAAAATGAACTATTTTTTCATCAAAAAATGATAAATGTTCGCAGAATATCACTTTTTCATCGTTTAATATCTGTCAGAGTTAACGCTAATCGTTTTCGATCAGCACGGCGTTCGTCGCAATCATTATTAATTGATGAAAAGCATATTGTGACCGAAACAAAACCTGCTTCACTAGAGAATCTATCACCTGTAGTTCGTCAAATTCTCTCTAACGATCCATCATACGCCCTTCGTTTTGGTGGTCAATTATCGGAAAATAAAAAGTATCTTGTTCGAAAACATTCACGAACAACAGGCCGAGCAGAAACGCTCTTTTCACAAATACCTAAAGATCATATTATTTTCTCAGCAAATGAAGAAGAGAATGACGTATCACATTCCCCTATTGTTGCGTTTCCATCTGAAGAAAACCAATTTGAAATGGATTTGGGAACAGAAGATAAAACAATACCTATTCATGAAACAGCTCGTTGTTTTGGTTGTGGAGCATCACTTCAATGTGCTGATAGAACTAAACCGTAAGAAGTATTATTTTTGCTAATTATATTATTAACTTGTAAAATATATTCAAGAGGTTTTATGCCAACTGAAATCTATAAGCATTTCCTTTCAACAAGTTTACAAAAGCGAACAAGTCAATGTCAACGATGTTTTCTGTTTAAATACACAAATGATATATCCCATTGTGAAGTTAATGAACAAGTTTACCAAGATATTTTAACAGAAATAAAACGAAAACGCGCTTTAATTATTTTAATTGTGGATCTTCTTGATATACCAAATTCAATTAGTCGATTATGGGCAAATCTTGTTGATCAAACGGCAGAAACTCATAAAAAATCATCCAACATTATATTTGTTCTGGGCAATAAAGTCGATTTACTACCAAAAGGTATGTTTGTTTTTACTGAGAGCTATTTTTTAGCTACAAAAAGCAACTGCAAAACCGTTTTTCTCATCGCCAAGACAAAGCGAAGGACCAATAATTTATTTTTCGTTTAATCTTATATGTTTGAATTTTGAGACGAGCAGTTCAAGTAAAAGCTATCTAAAACCAAAAAGAGTTAATCTATCGCATTTTCAGATATTAAAAATTAAAGATACAATTTTCATTCTTACTCCAAAATGTTTCTCTGGGACAGTATTTTTATGACAACAATTATTTCTTGATCTCCTACGAAACAAAAATTATCTAACTTGATCGATGCAATACACAGTGTGTCCCAAAGTTATCTTCGTAATTTTTTTTCGTTTATCTCTCCTACTTTATTAAGTTTATCAAACCGTTTTGTTTTCAAACGACACACAAATAAATTCAGTTTGCATTTTTACGAATAGACCTTATAAGTATCTGTTAAGGTCAAGATTTTTAACAGAAATATAAAAATTAAGTCTATGTTCGAACTCCAGACGAAAAATCACGCAACATCTGCTTTTTAAACTACTTCAAGCTATTCACCAATCATAATCTTTAAAATCTACAATTATTGAACAATATTTTGATATAATTTTAATTTTGCCAGCATTTAGAAAAATAAACTCGAATATCATCAATATAAAATTCAAATAGTCAAATCAGAGATCATCCATGAGTGTTTCTGAAACTAGATAACGTGCTAATTTGTTATATCTGTACTGAAAATTCTACATTTGAGTGGTAATTACGATGTGTATACGTCTATCATCGGACACACGTGTTGATCATCTTAAATAATATGGTAGTAATAAATGAAAAACCTTTTAGCAAGAGATTTCTAGGATAGCCTATATACTTAAATAATGACATTTATTATCTATTATTATTAGGTTATTGTTTTCCTCTATCCATTACAACCGTTTATACAGATCTTTGGTCTAATGAAACTATATTTTCATTGACGAAATTTCAATAATTCTGACAAAGTTAGATTAAATGAGTTTGTTTTTATTGTAGTTCTATTTTTCATTACTCTCTTCTTTCTTGGTTGATCAATTTATAAATAGTTCGCATTAATTGAGAAAATAGAAATTTGCAGAAATTATTCTATGGATGCATTCAAATGAATAATCATTCTTTTTTTTAGATAGCGAATCCTATCTGACGACTGTTCGTCATTGTCTTGAACATGAGTGTACAAAACGTGGTTTAGGAAGACATATTGTTAAATACTATGGCTTAACCAGTGCTAGAACTGGATATGGCATCGAAGAACTAATTTCTAAAGTATTTCGATATTGGTCACAACATGGTTCGTCTTTTTTATTTTTCATGTCTGCTATTTACTTTCCGATGAAAATTAGGTGGTGTTTATCTACTTGGTGGTACAAATGCCGGAAAGAGTAGTTTATTTAATAGTCTTATTGATTCCGATCTTTGCCATATCCATGCACTTGATTGCATTCAACCTGCAACTGTATCAAATCTTCCAGGTAAAATATTTATGCGTCACGTGTTTGATGTTTATTGTATTATTATTATTATTCAGGTACAACAATGAATGTTGTTCGTTTTCCAATTCAATTACGAACAGGAAAAAATCAATTCATGCGCGAAGAACGTTTAAAAGAGCGAGAAGAAGAAATTGAACCTAAGTCAGATAACGATTATAATTCTATTGAAAATGAAACAACTGTTGATCGTATGTTCCATTATTCTTTTTTTTCCAATGAATTAGATATCAACTATATAAATTGTAGAAAATGTGGAATCAACAGTAAAATGGCGACGTCGATTTGAATCAGAGATGAATTTACCAAAAAGTGGTGTGTCATACACATATTCATCCGGTGAAAATTCATTTAGTGAGGATCGCTCATTTGACTCCAACGAACAGAATTATATCAATTATCGACAAAAGAAAATACGAGCTTTTAATCCGGATTCGTATAAAAATGAAAAATGGCTCTATGATACACCAGGTGTTATTTTATCTGAACAAGTAAAAGGAATTCTTTTATCAAATTCTAATGTTTTTCTTTTTTTCTTCGTTCTAGATGATTAATAAATGTAGTAATCGAACAGAACTTGCATTTTTTGATCATCAACCAGCGGTTATTCGTCCAGTGAATATTTTGCTAAACGTTGGACAAACAATATTGATTGGTGGTATTGTCAGAATTGATGTTAAACATGTAGATTATTGATCGTTCCCTTTTTTACATATTGATTCCTTTTTTCTCCTGTAGATTACAGATAATGGTCAAGCTACTATTTCTTTGATGACAACATGTCGTTTGCCAATAAATGTGATACAAACAAAAGATTTTGAAAAATTCTATGAAAATACTCTTGAAAAGAATCAGCTTGGAGTTAGTAGACATCATCTATTTTACTTTAGAACATAAAAGAATGATTCTTTTAGGTACCACAAAATCAAATAAATGGTCGTCTTCAAGATCCACCTCGACTTATAGGACCAACTATAGAACTTCTTGGCATGGGAGAGCAAGAAGCCGCTGGAGATATTGTTTTATCTTCTGCAGGTATGTGTTTTACCTTTTATCTGGGATCGATCGGCGACATAAGGATAGAGGTGTCTGCCGTACGGCTGAGCCGCCGCAGCGAGGTGAAAGCGTGACTTCCGTACTTCACGTGCGTCCATGTACTTCACTCGTACTCCCTTGTACTTCACTTTTACTCCCTTGTACTCCCATCGTACTTTGCAGTACGGAAGTCGCGCTTTCCCCCCTTGCGCCGCAACCACCAAATTACTGGTAATCTTTGGGGAGCCGCCGCTGCAAGAGATAAAAATTTCTGATAGCGTCATCAGCCGCCGCTGACATCAATACATATCGAATCGAATCGAACATTTTTCTTTTAATTTTGATCAGTGACTTTTTAACTCAGCCGCCGCCGTCACTTAAGGACTTGCAAGTATCAGCCGGAGCCGCCACTGTGGAAAAAATTTTAAGAATTTGTAGCAGCTGCCGCTGAAGACATTACTCATTCAAATAACGAGCCGCTGGAAATCTTCAAAAATTGAAAATTGTTGCCCGCCGCCGCCGTTCAACTCTTCGGCTGACACCTCTACATAAGGATATACGTATTTAAGGTTAACTCTTTATATTCGTTTTTCTTCACAAAACGTATCATTCGAGATTCTTCGATTACAAAAATAGTCCATAATCATCATTTGATTGATTTTCTTTACAGAAAGGATAAGAAGCAGTGATGAAGAAGATGAAAAACTTCTGTGCCTATTCAAATTTTACTGATTATCATTGAAAGTTTATGGAAATTTTTATTTGAATTTAGGTTGGGCTAGTGTTCAATGTAGTCGCGATAAATATGTGATATTTGATGTGATGACACCAGATGGCCTTGGTATTCATCTGAGACAACCCGCACTCCTGAAATATTTAATTCATTTACGAGGTTCACGAGTAGGAAAAACACCATTCTTCAATAAACATGTTTTTAAAGAAGATCAACAGAAAAGTAAAGATCAAAGTCAATATCAATCGAATGAACTTGAAATGATTATCAATGAAAAAATATGGAAAGGAGATATAAACAACCGTCGACGAAATGCTGAGCATAAAAGATAATCATTGTTATTATTGCTATTATTTTTTCGAATAAATGATAATTAAAGAACATATCTAACTATAATTTCAGAAATTTTAAACTGAATTATCATCCTTTTCATATTTGTACGTGTTATTATTTCTAATAAGAGATTATTTCATTTACAGGTTCATAGAAGAGCTACTTTAATTTCAGCTAAAGTTTCTTCGTCTGATAAATATCTCTAGTTTAATTAAGAATCACAATTAATAGATAAATGAAGTAACCTTATAGAAAAAGTTTTGTCTAATTGTATTTTCGAGTTTTAGTGTGATTGTTATACTGCAAGAGTTCACATAGTTGAAAGAAAAAAATACTGATGATATTGTTCTTCATCGTACAATCGGTACAACATTGTCATAGGTTAGTGAGATGATAAGTCAAAACAAATCAACTAAAGATTGCAAACTTCAATTTTGAAGAAAGTAAAGTTCGGAAATATTAAATTCTATTTTACACAAATTAAAAAAATTCAATATTGTATTACTACTAATAAACGAGATATGCTTCTTCATGTTAAGATATTTCTTATCGAAATTCATAGTTTTCCATTTCTCCGTAGCAATTTCATTCTTTATTGATTTAATTTCAATTGAAATCAGACTAGTTTTTATTTCACGATTAAATTAAAGTAATCATAATTTTATATATGGTTAAATTAGATGTACAGCTAATACAAATGTAGTACGATGATTTCAACTGACTCTGATAGAGACTTCGTATTATATACGACAATATGAATCTAAACACTATTTTGAGTTTCAACTATAATATCACTATATTTATTCGGATAAACAAGTATTCTTAGATCAAAATAAAGTTATTAGCTAATCCAAACATTCATTGAAGATGGCTGCACAAAAATAGTTCTTGTTAGAATGAGTTGAATATTCCACAAATCTTTTTCTATTTTACTTTCTTCCATCAACTAGCGATGGAGAGTTTTAAATATTCAATCTTATTTTGTCTACTGTTTCTAACAATATTGGTATTGTCTCGTTTGAGACTTTTTAAACCTCATTTCTTGATGCCATCGAGCTAAATTTGATTAGAAAGAAGAATTCTAAGCTCACATCCAACTCAATATCTAAGTACGTATCGATAGCAGTCACCGAGATATCATGACTTAAATTTTATCTCTGTGCCGCAATAGTGCTCAAATTATTCATAGATATCTTGATTTGTGATTATTTCCATAAAATGTGAAATCTTTTGTTAACAATATTGTATTTAGATCTACTTATCCCAGTCAACTGTTTTGGTTAGGTATTAAACACCCAAAGACAGAAGAATTTTTCATGTTTGCCTTCAATATTCAGGTAGTCAACAAACATCACATGTTTTCTCGATTGATATCAAAATCAGTCAATTTGATAATCATCAGAGAATCACTGATAGATGAGCAAAAAATTAAAATAGTCGTCTGTGAACGTTCGAGAGTATTGATGGCATATCATTTTTTTAAATAGAATAATAAGTTTAACCGACTTTGCTTGCATTTATAATGACTAGCAACTAAGATGCTAATGAATTGATTCACTATTGAAATAATTGCTCCGAATAAAATTTCAGATCTAGAATAGATCTATTAGAATCTTTAATTTTTAATTTATTTGGTAAACTCGGAATTCACGGAAAACAGATTGTCTAAAATGAATTAATTCAAGTACAGTATTGTGTCAGAGATATTTTATCAAAGCTTCATGCAGTTCGATAAACTCAACGTGAACATGAATATATCAGAGAGTGTCAATTCTTGTTTCCACTACGAATAATGCAGAAGTCAAAAAGACTCCTAAGAATATTACGCATTCAATATTAAAGAAAAAAGTTAATTGAGGTGTTTATAATTTGAGCTGATCAACCTTTTCTTGTTTTCATACATGATGGAGAAGTTATCTTCAATGCCACTAAACAATATTTCCTGTCGACACATCAATATATATTGAACCAACTAATGTGATTAAAATAAAAACATGACTGTACTTATATATTAGCCACATAGTTATCTGTATCCTCATTTTTGTAGATGATTTCAAAGTACGAGCAGTAATCGATATTGTTTTTTATTATGATGTTTTACTCATTGATTCTTTCTCTTTCACCAAAACTACAGTCTACCATTCACAAGCGTCACTTGTTGCTTACTATTACATAGATAAATGCTTTGTTTTATTGAAGGACAATGGAATAATTATATCACTTTTGCATGTTATACAAGCTGTGTACGTTTTTATATTATCATGTATTGTGCATCGGTATATACTTAATCCTATCATATTTACTTCTTGAATACTCATTGACGGGATAAAAGAAAGTAGACAAATAAGTAACGCGTGAAACATTTATGTCTTTTCAGAAACAATAAAAATATTATGAATAAAATGATTTTAACAAAAAGGAACTTGAAAAGTTAATATAAGATAGGAACCTATCACTGATACACGTCGAGAAGACAATAACATCAAAACTAAGCGAGTAATGGAATTTTTGTCGTTATACTTTTGTTTATTATATAATATTTCATGAGTCAACTTGTTTATCAATATGACTCAGACTATTTGACTATTGTAATAATAGAACTCCGATATAAGCTTTCACAAAACTTTCTTTCAATAACTTCAACTTCACCAGAGTTGAAGTCAGAATCAGATTTCTGAGTTCAATCCGATACAGATGACTGACTACTCTGACTCCGACTTCGATGAAACATAGAATCGGGTTCCGGAGGCTGATAGAGCTCATTATAGCAAACAAGATATTCTATTCAAACAATCCGAATGCCGAATATACGACAAAATTTGTTTGATTGTGTCTAGGAAAAGTTTCTTTTCTTTCATTGTTTGTTTGGTGAAAGAAAGTTTCAAATTCTCTTCCTGTTACTTTTTTTCATTCAAACTTGAGAAAATTCATTTGCCTGTTAGAAAAAAGATATTCTTTTACTTCATTATTTTGCATAGGTAGGTAATTATTTTCATTGGATCTTTTTGTAAAAAAAACGTACTATGCTTGTTCTGATTAGGTACTTGATTGGTCTCGACTTTTTTTAATCCACAAATCAATAATTTCTCGATCTTAAGTTTTAAATGCGATAGATTACACCCGTTAAGTGGTCTCGAAAAATAAAAATAAAATTTTTTATCAAAACTATCTGATTTAGTTGGATAACAGCCGACGTTTGGTCTATTTTCAATCCTACAGAATATAAACTATATTTATATACGATGCCAGAAAGTTTCTTTTCGGTCAATCTACAATGGTGGATGCGCTTACTATTGTCACGATTTTAATTGAAATCGAAAGGAATCTAATTCATCTTAAATCAATGCAAGATGTAAAACAACTTGATTTTTTTCTTAGGAAATATGTTTCTTTTTTTGAATTCACATGAATGTGAAGCTTAACTCACACATCTGCATTCATATGCATTCATTCTCAATCATCTAGTTAAAACGTGTATCTCCGTGTCGTATGCGGAGAAATACGACCATATACTGTTTAAAACGGAGATCGTAAACGGCCGTTGTTTTTCTCTCCGTATATGATCGTATGTCTCTGTATGCGATACGGAGATATATGATAGTAATACTGAGTCATGTATTTCTCCGTATGCAGTCGTAAATGGCCATGCTTGTTCGACCTGAGCACTATATTTTTTATGAAATAATATAAAGATATACGGTTTAAACTATCGATCATTCGTACTTGACTGATTGCTGCTGATATTACTTTGAATTGCTTCACATTTATTTTTCAATATCAATTAACTTTCAAGTTAAATTTTAGATAAGAATATTATGATGTTACAATCAACGAGTGATTTAAAAAAGATATACCCGCACAGTAAAAATATCACGAAATCTCGTACAGATATGCTTTTGATGTTGCAACATGAGCAAACTAGAGGTCTGATGGTGAATAACATGCGCAATATTCATATAGAAAAGTTACGAATTCGCGTAAATAGGTTAGCTCTCATGCGAAACGAGGAGATCATGAGAGTTTATTCGAATATGAATCTAAGCAGAAACATATCAGCATCACCACGATGTCGATGTCACCCAGATATCTCAACCAAATCAGGCAATCGTCTAGAACTTCGCAACGACAACGAAGACCAATAACTGCAATTGGAAAGAAATCGTCGACACAACGTCGATCATTGATACGAGCACGATGGTCATCGTCAACATCGCCAGGGCCAGAATTAGTTAGAATGTCTCGATCGCAAGCATCGTCACCATCGCCGCCATTGCCTCAAAAATCGATAGCACAGCCAAGATCACTATCACCTATTACTTCTCTAAAAGTAAAGCATATTATTGTGGAATCTAGCAAAACTGTCATTGGCATGGTACCAGTTTCGCTTGAAACCAATCACGAGATAGATAACAGCGATTCCGGAAGCAAAAACGAAAAAAAAGATGATATTATCTATCCAGAAAATATTACTGATCTTTATCCATATACAATAGTTGCACGCTACCGAAAAGCTCTTGATGAAACGACAAATTTTCGTCTTAAACCAATTCTTGTAGGCAAAGACTGGCCGGAAACATTCATTCTCGGGATAGAAATTTTTGTTCAACAGCATAGTTGCCACTTGAATTTTATCGGCGAAAAGTAACAGTTTGACAAGAGCATCTACCGTGCAGATTGTGGGCTGGTTGATTTAGGTAGCATTCATCTGCTGACTACGGACTTAGTAGTAACAGCAAACTTTCAATTTGAAATCGATCTAGACTACGATAATGATATCACACAATCGAAAGAGAACAAAGCACAATTTGTACTTGACTTTTGCAAATCAGTATCGAAAGTATTGTCGTGCGCAAATCATAATGTACGTGTGTTTTCTATCGATAAAATGGCTAAAAACTTAAAAGCAAGTGATATAAACTTTGGTTTGATCACACCTGATCGACAGACAGCCGAACAGCTTGTGTTCATGATTTACAGGTATCGTTTCCACAGTAATTTTTTTGTTTCAGTGACTTTGATATCTCCCTTATAAGTAAGGATCCTAATGCAAAACTCAGAATTCATAGTATGATTATAGAAATGCTTTTCATTTTTAAGATTTGTAATAAATCAACGATGAGTTAAGCTTCCAAAATCTTAAAAAATCATGTTAAAATTTTAGGATAAATGTTTGCCTATAATGATCATAAATGAGATAGACAATGGGGTATATTCAAATCAACTAGAATTTCTATTGAGCACACTCGGAAAATAATACTAATGTTTTACAACAGTTTTCTAGTTAGATTAACAGTTATTAAATTTTACTGATAATTTTCACGGAAAAATTGACATCAAAGTTTATACTATTAGAATTTTACTTCGCGCTACTGTTAAGGTAATCTAAAGAGGCAAATAACGAGATGATTTTCTAAGTCAACCAGTAATATTACTATAATTGGATCATGATCATATCTTATTTTTTTGTGGTAATGGCTTTGGATTCTTATAAAAAACAATTCCTACAAAGTTTTATATTATTTGAAACATACTATATATATATATAACCAATATTAGTACTTTCTTTGAAGGTCCAAGCTCGTTCAGGCTTCTTGACCGATAAGATTCTTAAACATGTCAAACCCGAAGAATATGAATGTAGATGGAAACCCGTACTAACTCACTTACAAATAAATCCGGATGACTTAGATTCGCAATTTAATTTTGACTAGAGACACCAGGTTTACCCGACGTACTTAAGCGTGGAAGCTATCCATACTATCTTTCACTTGGTTGGTATCATCATGCATTTAAACTTCTTGATAAATATGAAGGTAGCAAAGCCTGGCTTGGTTGTGTTAACGCTGAGAGAGAATGGCCTGTAGCCTTTCATGGTACGCATTAACGGCAGTGCGGAGCATTGCTAAGCACGGTCTCTTATCCAGCACTACAAAAAAAGACGCAATGCTTGACGAAGCATTTGAACAAATTGGAGAAGAGACGAATCATGTTGGATTTTACATCGCTGCACATTGTGAAGGTGGGTCGTATCCTCAATATACTGTGCCATTTACTGTACCGCCGTTTCCAGATAAGAGTGAGCGGTTTAGTATTGTGTTTCAATGTCGTGTAAAACCTGGAAAATTTACAACTCATAAAAGTTCTGTCAGTGTTGGTGAAGCGTGGCGTATTGTTGATCCAAGTGCAATACGACCATACGGTATTTTACTTAAAAAAGAAGATTTAACTGAATAAAAGGAAGAAATCTCAAAATAGACATATTCAATCAACACTGGATCAGACTTGTCTAAGTTCATTTTTTCTGTGAAGGTTTTTTCCATGTTTTTAAGCTTTATTGTGACATTTTTCGATAAACGTTAAATTTATTATACTGCCCTTGTATGCTATCTCACTTAGATAATATATACGTATGCGTTTAAGACCAATACCTACTAGAATATTCGACTTGGACGAGAGAATCGATACTATTACATTGAATGAAAGTTGAAAACAGTTAAGGATTATCGAAAATGGAAATACACAGTGGCAATATTCATATCAGCTAAAGATTATTAAACGACTACAAGCTGATAGAAGACAAGGCGCAGACCTTCAAAAATGCTTGCAAAAGAAATGGAACTAATATGGATCATCAAAAATTCAGACTGATTTCATGTCACAACCGAATGTGAAATAGTATGCCATAGAGTGTTTATCTGCGAAGCATTTAAAAATGGAAAAGTTTCGAAAAGTTGAAAAAATTGAGAACTTCCAGAGAGTCTCAAACAGTATAAAAATCTAGTCAAATCTTAAAAATGAGCAGTTCTTCATAATCAGTTTAAGTATTATTTCAACATCTTGAAAATACTTGAACTAAAATAGTAAATTCAGGTATAGGGGCTTGTACTTCTTTTGAATTTGTAATTCGTCTTTTTCCGATTGACTTTTCGTGTATTTTATACCGATGCTAATATACTGACATGTTTACCTTTGCTTGTAATTTTACAGGAGCAAAAGACGCGAAAACTCTCGAGGACTGACTCTGGTATTTCCTAGAAGCATCCGTGAACTGTTAAGTAGACTCGAATCTGAAGACAATACTCGGAAATATTTTTTAGTGACATTAAATCACGATAAATTCTGTTGTCAGATTCAGCTTGTACGGCCGTATTGGGACATCTTGACCAGGTCGAAAACATAGGAGCATTGTTCATCGTCTATAGTCGAAAGTCAATCATTGGTAACGTATTCGGAAAACCTTTTCTGAACGGAAACTGTATCGACGTATCTTTTACGGTATCTAGCAATGGTGGTAAATACACTGGAAACGGAGATCGAAAATTGTTTTAGGAATTCTGCCTCGGAAATTCAATGGAAAATCACCGGACCAGACAGCTTTCCGCAGTACATATACGGATTTGGTCTATTTTTAATATTTAATTATTTTTTTTTACGCTTGCTATTCAGAACGATGCTCTGAAGCTGACATTGAGTATAAACGAAAGCCTGAATCCACTTCTGGTAGGACCAATCAAACTACTCGAAGACTTGCACCAATCAAAAGGAAAATACAAAATATCATTAGCACTCCACAAAATACCAAAATATATGCGCTAACACTTACTATGGGGATGTCATACCGTTGTGCCGTGTTTCTGATGACAGATGTACATTGTGCTTAAATGTTTTACATGTTCTAAAAATGATGCTAAAGCCATAGCTACAATATTGTGACTTTTGGTTTTGGTTTTTCTATGTGTTGTCTGTTTGTTTATTTAGTGAAGATCAGTTTTTTAGTTGATAGAAACTAAAATAAGAAAATACTTTTTTATTGTATCAAACTTCGAAATTATAGACCTTGTATATTTGGTCAATTAAAACAGCGTTTACTATAGAACTGTATGTTAAATTTCTATTAGAAACTGCCATAATATGCAATGTGATGTAGTGACACTGATGAAATCGATGTCTCTTACTTGTGAATGTCGATAAAAATGGTGCCACCTCTTCTATTATTAATCTGTATTATTTCTGTTGATGAATAATACGCTACTTGTTCTGTTGGATAATTACAATCCCTTTAAAGGACTTTAATGAATACATTCCGCTGTTTGAATCTATGTAATATTCAGTTGTCTATTGTATGGTGGAATGAGAAACTTCGGTCCTAAACAAAAGATTTTAGGCGATTCTTCTCAAATCATGCATACTCCACTTATAAATTACCTGATAAAGTACTGTGTGATAGTGATGGCGCATGTAAAAGTCGAACAAGTACAGTATACTTTAAAACGATACTTGGTGCGCTTAGGCCATTTTTTAAATTATTTTATTGATATGATCAATAAATAGAATTTACACTGTTCTATTGATTTAAAAAGGATAAATATTCAAAATCTCTGAAAAAGAGATGAGAACTACGCATTTAACACATACAAAGTGTGAATAATTATATCACTATTTTCTTTTTCTTCGTTTTTCTAGATAAATACGAAAAATGAGTGATTCATTTGCTGAACAATTATCTAATGTAAAATTAAAATCAAGTAAAAATAAAACAAAAGATTTCAGTGATCCAAAACTAGCAGGTGAATTTGAAGTTAATACTTACTTGATTAATATGATTAAAGTTGGTAATCTATAGTAAACAATAAATTTCTGAAACTTTTTCAAAGTTTTATCTTTCAACATTATTTTGAAATACTGTCTATGCTCTTAAAATAACAATTATTTATGAAAATTTGTTTCAAACATTTTTATTATGTAGAAATTTTGTATTTTAATGACACAGATCTTTAATGTAACTGTTCTACGTTATTATTCATATAGTAATAATCATAATAGTACTAAATTCATTCAGGTTTTATCACTAAAGATCAAATAAGTGCATATCAAAAAACTGCTTTGGAGGCTAATATGGAAGAATGGCAAATGTTACTTGCTGATGGTATGATAGAATAATAGAGAATTGTATACATTAGATTTTTATCATCAATAATTTTTAGAAACATTTCCAACTATTTATTGTCCAATAACATATTCGGATGCTAAACATTTCATACGAATATTCGAACGTTATTTTCAAAAGTTACATGAACATCAATTATTTGATCAAATAAGAGCACAAATGCATACTTGCTTTGATGACGATCAAGAAGAAAAACAATGGTATGAACAAATAAAAGAGCGTCTTCAAAAAACTATTGATCAAGCGTTTCCCGATACAAAGAATTTTTTTGCTAAAACATCATCACGAAGTGCAAAAGATACTTGCATATTTAAAGAAGATTTTCTTCAAATATACAGACGTGAATTATCTAAATTTCCAGATCCATTACAAGAAAATTCACGTATTACTGCACTTCTCACAGCTGCTTTTTTATCATTGTGTGTTACATCTGCTGCTGATGTTCTATCAATGTTTATCATTAGTGAACGTATCTATCAAGATATGTTATTAGCTACAGAAGCACAAAATACTGCTGACTCTTTATTCAAGGAAAATATAATTCTTCGTCCATTCATTCCCATTGATGTTGATATGGAATTTCGTGGTTTTGTTTTTCAACGACGTTTAACTTGCATATCACAATATAATTATTTAATTTATTCTCAACGTTTATGTGAATGGAAAGATAATATCCTTGAAAAAATTCTTTCTTTTTTTAATGATATTGTACGAATTAAATTGAATCAGTATAAATCAAATAGTTATGTCATCGATTTTGCATTGGCAAAAGGTGGTAAGTTAATGTGAGAAATAAAATTTAGTTTTTCTTTGGCTCTCGTTTTCGTATGCTTCTTAGATGATGAAAGTGTCAACTCAATGAAAGTTTGGGTCATTGAACTTAATCCATTCATGGAAACAACTGACGGAGCTTTATTCAGTTGGCAACACGAACGAGATGTGTTAGAAGGACAGGCAAATGAAAATAAAGATAAAACTCTTTTTCGTATAACTGAAAGAGTGCGTCCAGGTTCTTGGACCATGTTACCAATTTCAATTCGACAATGGATAAAAGATGAAAGTGGTTTATAACAAAAAATTTTTAAATATTTTCAATAAGTAATAAATCAAATTATTTTTTATAAATTGAAATTTCTTTATTTTTAAACTTTTTCAAACAAAACCGAAGAATTTGAATTTTTCATACACAAATAAACACGTGATTAATGCTCACAATTAAATTTAGATTGTCAGAATGATAGCAAAAAACAATAAATACAACGGTGAATTTAATCACGTATAATAAATATACATTAAAAAAAATCAATGTTATGAATTTTTAGCCGGAACGACTGTTCTATGTTGGTGTCTCATTTCAACTAATTCTTTTAATAAAACACGTTTTTCAGTTTCTAATTGTTTAATACGATTATCTTTTGCTTTCAATTGTTGTTGATATTGATTATTTATTCCATTTATTGATGATGAAGATAATGAACTCGATGAACGATCTGAGGACTTCTATCGAAAAATAAAACAAACAATCAACAATTTTTGTCATCAATAACTAAGAAAAGAAAAAAAATATATATTTTACTACCTTTGAATCATAATTAGCTTCGACAATAACTGTATTGGCTAATTTTAGTAGATCAGCTACTAGATCTCGATTGAACAGTGGTTCTGGTGCAATACCAGTTGTCTACAAAAACAAAAGGCATAAGCATAAAACGGAAATCATTTTATTGAATAGCACAAACTTCTGCTGCTGATAGATGAAGACAATATGAACGTTGTTTATCTTTCATTTCAAGAAGACGATCAGCTAGATAAGATTTAACACGTTCCAGTGTATCACATGTTTGAAGAAGAAGATCGCGTTCAATTTCAAATCGTTTCATCGCTCGAATCTAAATATTATCAATATATCAATACGAAAAACAAACAACCCTAATCAGTATTCATACCATAGAAAAGTCAATGTCATTCGTATGAATTGTATTTCTACGCGTCGACATTGATGGATTTTCACTATAAATATTTCTATTTTGTTTCGTTGCCTTTTGTACAAAAGTTTTTTTTCTATGACGTACAGGAATTGATGTGTTATCATGTGAATAATAATAATGATTATTTTCTGAACCATTATAACTTCTATAAATAACGGGAATTTGTTGTTCGACTTTTTTAGGCGTAGGAGTATTAACTACTACACTTGTTGAGCGATTCAATGGAAATGATATAGGTGGTGGTGGACGTGTTGCTTTTGGAATTATGATTGGTGGTGTTGATAATGATGATAACGATGAATCATATGTTGTTATTGGCGGGGACGAATGTTTGGTCGATGATAATGATCTTTCAATAACACTTAAAAGTAAATCAAATGTAATTAAATAATTATTTGGTTTTGATTCAATCTCTAGTTCATTTAAAATATCAGATGTTGATGATGAATTATCGAAAGAAAATGATGGTGTCCAATAACGTTTGAATAGATCAAATGGTACATAACCACTATTCGTTTTATCTAATATTGAAAACAATTGACGTAACGAAGATATAAATGTTCCAGGAAGTGAAGAAGATATTCCTGATTTCGAAGTATTATTATTTGTGGGTGGTGACACGGGTGGTGGAAGTGGTGCTCGACATTTCGCTGAAAAGGAACGTTGAGTAGCATGCATTTGCTGCTGCTGTTGTTGTTGTTGCCTATTCATTGTTTCGTGATCAATAGGTGAAACACATCTGCATTAAAAATATAATAAAAATTTATTTTACTAGTTATGAAATTATTTAGAAAAGAATATTATGAGACGAAGAGAAACGAGAAAAAATCGCATCCTTGAAAAGAACACAAAAATTACACCATGCCAATTCTGAAATAAGTAAGCATATTATTTGCGTTGGACTATTTGAATCGAAATTAGATGAATATTTTTAAATTTAAATTTTTAACTTAGAAGAATTCAGATTACTTTTTATTTATTCAAAAAATTTGTATTAACACATCCTATGTTGGTTTATGCATATAGTTTGAATGAATACACTTGAACAAAAATGACACATTAAATAAAAGATAGATACGATCTGACTACACATTCACTTTATATGTATTGACCATAAATAATGGTCACACACTTTTTATCATATCATCTAGATTTTTTTCTTACGTCGTATTAGCTGAAGTCGTACATCGTTGCAATTTGCCGATCATCTGGTCCAGTCGATCAAGATCAGGACGTACGATATGCGTTAGTGTCGACCCTTTCGACTGTTGCTGAAGCTGAGACTGAGATTGTTGTGGCATCTGCTCTTCGGGGGTCGCATGGATATTGAATTTCATATTTGTTTGAAAAATGGCCTGTTCCATGGCTTGCAAGGTTTTCGCTTATACAACAAGAAAGAGGGAGAGAAATAGAGACGCAAATAGTATGTATGTAGTGAGCTACATACACAATAGAAGAGAGAAAAAGTCCATTAATAATCGTTCTTCTCTTTCTTGTCGTTGTCGCCCTCCTGTTTACTATAGGAAACGAAAATGAAACGACATAAAATCTTTAAATTGATTCTGACACTGATGGCATAGAATAAACGACTGAACTTTATGAGACGTAACATACATATTCAACAAAATCATACTCTCATTTACCTTTCTAGAAAATGTTCCTGCAATGGCAAACAACAAGCCATCATGTTGTATGTTGAATGAAGGAAATCACCATATGTATCTGTGAGGATGAAGCAAAGGTCGATATTCGACAAGTAATAAGAAGAAAACAAAAAAGAAACGATGTTCATCGTATGTATGATGTTCAGTCAGTCGATTCAATTATAAGCACGCTCTATGCTCTAATATAATAATGATGATTCGACCAGTGAACAACAACAAGATAGGTCAAGTCAAGCGAGCCAACACTGTATGTCTGTCTGCCTACACGTCTATTTATCTCAAAGGATGCGCACATATCTCCCTCGTTGGAAGACAAACAATCAGAAAAAGTCATTCATTCAAAAAGAGAAAAAAGTAACAACCATAATGGGAAAACAATACAAGTATATTTCACACAAATTTTTTATCAGATTTAATAGGAAAAGGAGGAAAAACGAAAATTACTTGAAGTCTTATTTGTTTATTAACGAAACTATTGAAATAAATCTTAAGAGTGAAGTGATTTTTAAAAAAATGTCTATGAATCTACAATGATTATGATGCTTATCAGTTTTTTTTCTTCAATGAACTCTTCGCACATATAAATATATATATGTACTAAACTATATGTTATATTATTGTTGTTGCTCAGTATTGACAATAAAGTACACTTAAAACTTACAAGGTATCAGCAAACATTTGAATGGCAAGCTTTTGTCGATGATGATGATGCAAAATACTGTATTGTCGCCTTTTCTAACTAAATGAACTTATATATATTATATTTATATATGCTTCTTGTTGTCGATATATACGTTTTGATCGAAGAAGAGAAAAGTGAGCAAGGCAGAGAGAGAGAGAGAGAGAGAGACAGAGACAGAGACAGAGACAGAGGAAAATGTGAATAGCTCCTATATATATTAATGTATGAAATATGAATATATGCGTAGTACATGCATATGTATGTGTCTGAGTCGGGAGGAGTATTTGAGTCCTGTCGTTGTCGTCGTCGTCGTCGTTGTTGCTAATGAATGCTTCTTGTTCGATATGATACAAAGATGAAGCATGTGCAAAAATTAAACGAAAAAACAATAAATCACCATTCATCTTCTTGCCCATTCATATGTATGCATATACAGCTCTATTATGAATGAAGAGGACACATGATGAGATATCGGATAAAAGAAAAAAGATAATACCCATCGGAGACTGATGATGTGCCTATCGGCAATGCCGCCAAAATCCATTCATTCAGAAAAAGAAACAATCTTATCTCTTCTATGTCAATCTCTAAGGTATCATATACCAATACGCAACAAGTCGAATTAATTTTGTTCATATCTCAGTGATTGCTTTTTCTTCTATGCTCAATCATTAACAAAATATGGAATGCATTAGAATGAACAATGATGACAAGCAATAAATAAACGTCAATAGTTATCTATCGATATGTTACGTATTATTATTATTATTGAATTCACTTTGTCTGTTTTAATACGAGATTAAGACAACAATAACAATACTGTTTATATATGTAAAATAGGGCCAAGTTATAAATATCGGTGTGAAGCAAAGTAAGTATTGTAAACAGTAAAAATCTATTTGTTTCTTTTAATCATAATTTCTTTAATTTTGAGAGAGAAATCAATTTCTAAGTAATTTTCATCATGTATTTCGTTATATTAGTAATCACATTTTTATTAAGAAAGCATGAGTGATTGTTTATCTTGCTTGTAATAATTCAATGCCATATGAATCACTTCGTATCATTGAACGACAAATATAATAAAAGAAGTAGACATTTCTTTTTTAAACACGATCCCTTTTCCCAACATGATTAGCCCACAAGATATAAATGATGAGAAAATTTCGTTGTATTTCGTTATATTTATTGTTATTTGTAAATAGCTAGATCTTGATGTTACATTCTCGTTTAATAATATAACTAGATTTTATTGTAATGAAAATAGAAACACAATCATCTGCTCATAACTTTCGAGGAAAAAAATAGACTAAACATTATCATGTGTGATAATCAATAATACTGTTTATAAAGGCATGCATATAGTCACGAGAATGTAGAGAATTTTAAAAAAAATGTGTTAAATTATTTAATTTTTATGTTTGCGAATCGGTTTAACTTTGAAAGGTTCATATCTATCGAAGTACATTAAGAAAAAATACCATAGTTCTTTCTTGTTAAATGTTTGTTCGTGTTTTTTAATGCAAGTAATAGAAACATACACGGAGCGTTTTATGTGTGCAATCGATGAATTAACTATGACTAGTCGATTGTTTTGAATGATCAAGCAGAAACTAAAAGGTGACCTCACCAAAATTACCTTACGTAAAACTGAGCTTTTTATATGATTTATGTTTAAGATGAAAACAAAAGCACTCAAAAGTCAATAAGTTTTAGTTGACGCACTCATGTGGTTTTTTGAATTATTATTTTGTTTTTGTTTTTGAACCAAAAATACAAAAAAATTATTTGTCATAGAAAAAGATATACAGAATATTTGAAGATTTCATTTGAAATTCTTAACAAGCATCATCTTAGCTTACTATATAAGGATACAGTAATTATTATAAACTATCACTTTTTTACGATAACAAATCGATGTGAAGATGACAAAACTTTCCGTTAGGAAGATAATATTATGAATCTTTTTACTAAAATTAACGCTGTTGTAATCATGTTATCGTTTCTATTGAATATCAGCGAGAAAATATAGGCGATATTATTTCGAACGAATGAATAGTGTCATTAACCTAGATCAAAAGAAAAAGAGAAATAAGACTGAGAGAGTAGGTTTTTTGAAATATTGATTCGGACAAGAAAATGTAATATTGATCAATTGGCATGTAGCTTGCACTGATTGATTTAACAATATTCTATCGTTAATCGATAAAGAAATAATTTGAAGTATTAGTAAAACATATGGTTCTAAGCATTAAACACCACAAGAAAAAAATAATGTACAAAAAGTATAAAATTTGAGTGAATCAAATTTCTAAATATATTCTAATTTATGCTGTTTCAAATATTTGAAACATACCGTAGCTAATACAGATTAACATCTGAATGTTTATAGTACTGGAAATGCTCACTCGATTATTTCTTTCTATTTTTCACAAATTTTAAATATTATCTCTCATTATCACATTAAATTGAATTGGTATCACAGATAAACGAAAAATCAAAATTTAGTAACCCTTTGATTTTTATAGAAGTTGGAATAAACTGACTCACCGCGTAGAAATGAAGGCAGAAAAATTTAATCAATAAATTAGATAAAATCAATAGGTATTATAACTAGTTCTGTTCGTTAAAATCAAACAAATAGTTTCAACACATGTAAGACTTGTGATAATCTTCCATAATATTTATATTAATTCTTTTCCTTTCTTTTATATAACTATAAAGTTCTATTGTTCGTTTAGTTATTATTTTTTTGTGCTATAAATTAGACCAATCGTGTGTTTTTTAGTGGTAATGCATTGAAATTTTTAAAATTACATGTTTAAGAAGAAACAAAGCTATGTGGAAGACTCTATACAAGAAAAATGGCTGTTATTATGGTTTCCACTTAATTTTATATTTTATTTTAATAGAATAGAAAATTTCTCTAATGAATCTTATTGACATGAGCATTTTACCTATTCATCGTTGAATTTTTCAATGGGGACGTACACATTATTTTCGTGTAAAAATGAGCTTTGCAAAAACAAAGTATGTAAAGTAAAATGGGTAATAAAGAAATGATCTGTCAGCTTTCGAAGTCTATACATGTACTTCAGTGTGTATATGCGTTGCAATCGATATTATACTCATGATCCAAATAAAAATAGTAACCTTTTTAATATTATCAAGCATTTTATTGAACAGGCTTACGAAATGTCCTCTCATCATTGTCTCTATCGAATAAAAAATAAAGCAAATAGATAATTGATTTATTATATCTAGGAGATAAATTCTATAAATAATAACAAATCAAGATTTTGAATGTTTTTAAAAAATTCCAAGTGACAAAAGATCTTAGATGAAACGCTTTTTTTACTGTTAATTAATTTTATATTGATTGAGAATATGATGAAATTAGCTGTGATTCATCGAACTTAAGAATGAAACATAATTTTATAAGATTGGAAGAGAAACAGATCTTACATAGGAAGAAAGTTTCTATCGTTTGTTTTTCATATAAACATAAATCGGTGCATTAAAAGATTGCATGATATGATTTCAAATATTTCATTTTCAAGTGACGATGATTGTTTATTTTTCTAAGTTTCGCAAAAATTTATTGAGAGCATTTCTTTGTAACTCTCACCAAATCCGAGTCTGGCAAATAAAGAGAAACTGGTGTTTTCTTTTGCTTAAACGGCACATTCTCTCATATGTGAAGAAAAAATTATTATTTTAGAAGAAAAAGCGAGTTAATGAAAATTGAATTTTTCAAATTTATTTTATTCGGAGAATAATATCTCGTTTGACGTATGAGCATATGTACTTTTTACGCATAGAAAAAAATGGATCTGTTTTCATGGTTTATTTGTTCGAGTAGTTTCTCTTTGGGCAAAATTGAATACCATAATATTTATCGATTATAGTATTTCATAAAAGAAGAAACTTCATATGGGCAAAATAAAATATATGAATGCGTCTGGTTTCTTATTTTCGTATGCAATTATTTATTTCAGTTGGCTCGTTTTTGAGAACTAGATCATTTTTTGAAGAAAACAAAAACCCAGTATCTGTTGAAATATTCATTCTATTTATCAAAATTAATATTGACTAACAAGTTTGTGATTACCAATTGCTGCTGGAATTTCATTTTGTACCTTTATTGTATCTGCTTTAGCTACGTGAATAACTTCAGAACCAAATGAACCTCGTATTTCGATGTGTTTTTCTCCATTACAGCAACAGCCACAACATCCACAACATCCACCACATGAGCGAGAACAACAATCTTCAGTTTCAGTTGCTTCACGTACGACAGATATATCACGTAAAAATATTGAAGTATCTACATGGCCTGGTTCACAACAACAACTACAACATTTTGTATTCATGGTTCGTAGTAATAATCTTGTATCGGTAAGAGCTGTGTAATGTGAACCTGTGCATTCACAATTTTCTTCTTCTAATTTCCAAGCACGTAAGAAATGTTCATTTCCCATTAAAGCAAATGTATTGTTCATATCGTAATCACGAGGCTGTCTAGTAATGTACGCTGCTCCAACACTAGACATTGATATCTAAGAAGTTAGAAGTACAAGATTAAAGTTGGATACATTCCTACTATGTCAAAAAACGATTTTTTTACTTCTATGCAAAGTAAAACTCACATTGCTATTTTGTGTACTTCAAATGTTTGATTAAGTTTTTAGTTCTTTCTGCAGCTTACTTTTGCGTTTGAATTCAAATATTAAAACGAAATGTTGCATGGGGCATCTGTCATCTTTTTAGACACTATAAAAACATAAAAAGCCATGCTAAAAGGAAGAATCAAAATTGGTGTTGCCTACGTAAACAAAAGACAACAAGCCAAAAAAGAAACTCTTTAGTTAATTGCGCCTTATAATAAGACTTTTGAATCATAATATCATATTGAACACAAAAATTTTATAGACTTTGAGAATAGATATAATCAATGTTAAAGTTCGCTTGTTCTCTATTGAAATAATAATTATTCAAAATATTTTCTGTTATGTACAAACACAAAAATGGACGAGGATACTTTTGTTACTAGGGATATACAATGCATGGATTAGTCAAATAAAATATGTTAACGCGAAAAAAACAAAAATAGCAGCAAATAATCAAAATACTACTAGGTTTTCGATAAAATAATAATGATAAATATTTTTAAAAAAGACAAAGAAAATACCAATCCTCATTCGTGTTTTATGCTTTTCTTAGAGGTTAATTTTTTCTCCTTCTAATTTTTGTCCTGAACTTGAATAAACATCATAATTAGCCAATACATCTTTTAGCTCCGATGCTTTTATTTGTACGTATCTTTCTTCTGCATAACCAGATGCTGTTTCACCAGCTGATTCATAGCCTGTTTCTCCCTGATTAACTGTATAATAACGTGCTGTTGTCTGTCTAGTATTATTTGATAAATCAACTTGATCTGATGGCATATCGTAGATTTGCGAGCCAAGTTTTGTTAAAAGATGTGTTGGAAATTTACCATTATTGCTTGCATGAGATCGTAAAAGCATATCTTCAGTAAGAATAGGTATATTTGATGAACTTTTATCAAAATTATAATTGTTTCCATCGTAAACAACTGTTGCTGAATTATTTGGTGAACGATCATATAATACTTGCTGTTGGCCATATTCATCTAGAACACGAGAATGAGATGACGAACGAACAAGACGCATTGCAGTACCACCAGTATTTGTTGTATATGTTTGTCTTGACGATGTTGATGTTCCATAGCTCAAATAGAAAAATATCTTATTATTTCTTAAAGAATCATTGAAATAATGTTATTTTTACCCATTTAAGATCTGTTGAACATTATATTCGTCAGCTTTTTCCAAAGCGATTTCCTCGTTTGCAGCAGACTGGTGTTGTTGTTGTATTAAAGCAATTTCTTCTTGTAAACCTAATTCAGTTAATTTTTGTTGAACAAATTCTGTCGTATATAATTTATCTCCATGATGATTGGAATATCTCTGTGGATCAGTGTCTTGAACTCCGAGTTTTTTTAACCGTTTAACAACTTCTACTTCTGGTGGACGCCATTCGATAATAGTATTTTTTATACGACTCATTGGTTCTAATGGTTTCGCTTTTTCATGAATTACTTGACGTTTTTGTTTCTGATATGGAAGCCATCGTTCAATAATGACAGGACGTGGCTTCGGCGGAAGATTAGGTAGGCGCTCGATAATTAACTTGCGCGGTGGAGGTGGTGGTGGTGGAATAACCTCTAGAGAATAAAAACAATTTATTTTGAGTATGTATGACGACAATGATTTGATCATTTTCAATTACTTTTAATCACTGTTGTTGGTACAGATTTCGGACGTTGTGGTGGTTTTTCACGAATAATAACAGGTGAAGGTGTACGTGGCGGAGGAGGGCGTTGACGAAGAATCATTGGCGGAGCAGCTGGTGGCGGTGGTGCACGAATTTCACGAATAATAATGGGCTAAAAATGAAGACAAATTGCTATCATAAAATGTTCTTTTCTTTTCTGATGATTCTTATGTTCTTTAGTGAATTTTAAAATCTTACTCCTGGAGGCGGTGGTGTACCAGGTTTTAAATATCGAACAGCAATATCTTGTGTGTATGTTAATCGTTGAGTATTTGGTTTGACAATTAGATCAGGATTAGAATCAACATTTATCGGATAATTTTTGACATCAGGTGTTGCTTGTGCTGTAAGTGCTTGAACTTCTTGATCTTCAGCTATTGTACTTCTATAGTTTGTACCAGATTCAACTAGCTGTTTATAAGACGCATCTTCTAAATAACGGGTTACAGTAGCTGTTGATGATTCATTTCCACCATCTCGATAATAGTATTCGCGAGAGCCTGAACGTGATAATCGTTCGCCATTTTCATTATTAACATTTGCTAGACTTGTCGTCGTTGTCATATGATTTGTACGTACTGTACGACCTGTTGGTACATCCAACACATAACGACGAGGTGGAATCGATGTTGCACCTGCCGATGATGGTAATAATACACCAGTTGCATTAGTACTGCTTGTAGTAGTCGTAGCAGCATTACTTGCACCTCGGCGACCATATTGACGAGTTGAGATAGCCATCTATAAAATAATTTTATTTAAGCATAGTTTCGAATCGTTTCTAATCGAAACATATTTCAATAAAATGCAAAGTGAAATATATATATATATATATCAATTAATCCTCGATATGAACTTTAAATCCAAGAATATTTATTTATATATGCGTAAGACGCATGAAAAAGGAGTGGGCTTTCACAAAAGACAAATATTAGCCTTTCCTCTGTTTTTAATTCCTACATATAGGTATAGTAGTATAGAGTTTTTTTTTGACACTCTGTTGTATAGATAATCGACTATTTATTCTTGAAACTGAATTCTCTATTCTTAATCAAAACTACAAAATCAGTCTAACATTTTTCCGTCGTCATTTTCCTAGTAATGCAATCTAAGTATTCACTAGATAAATAGAAAGAACTTAAATAGTTAGGAAAAAAACTTTTTTTCAAGAAAGAGAAGCCGCAAAAATGTTATTCTAAATAATAACGGAAATGTGACACGTGTGGTGAACTTACCGCAGTTTTTCTGAGCTACGAAGAAAAAGAAGAATAACTGCAGTTATTATTATAGTTCTTTCTAACTGGGACAAAAGATTGCCTTGACTTCTACTTACATGAACGAGAAGAAAAGAAATAAAAAGAGGAAGGTAAAAACTCGTGACAAGAATATCAATAATAGCAGCAAAACCGCAATTTACTAACTTTCATCGCTTCACTAATGTCACCTAGAGTCAAGAAAGACCTGTCCCATTGATAAATTAGCCGTCTATCTTATATGCTTTATTAACATCTTCATACAGTAATATTTCTATAGTTGTAGTCATGCCGAAAAATATTGGTTGTATAACAATGAAGGCCAGCATGCTTCTATCCAATCCTAAAACATCTAATACAATGAATCATTTCATTTCTATTACAACTAGTATACATACTTGAAAAAAAGAAATAAAATTAAATAAATAGGTATTTTACTCAATATAATCTAAATATATTCGCATATATTCTAAAAGAAATTGCAGATAATAGTACGCTTCTCTATCTCTCCCTCTCGCTCATTTATAATTTACTATTGTGAAAGTATAATGATGCTAGTATGTGTATCAATTGGCAAAGTATTTTAGTTCGATTTCTTTGATTGACGGATCGAACCACCTAATTGCTTCTCTCACTTCCATAATAATGAATACCACTAAGAAAATATATGCGTATAGCCTGTATAATTTGTGAATATTCATTGGTGATCAGGTATTGCCACTAGAAAATCTTGATTATAAATACGTACGTATGTTTTTACCTTTTCTCGGTTTTTATGCTTCTTTTTCCACTAATGAAAATTCTTTTTCTTCCTTTTTTCTGTCTCGTTCTCCTCCTTTCTTAGTGTTGATCGAAAGATTTGACGGTTATGTTGGTGCGCGTCTAACAGAATAACAAATATTATTTGCCAAAGTTTGCTATTCAAGTATCGCTTGCTGGTATTTCAAGGACACCTGCTGCCGATACTACTACTACTAATACTAATACTAATAATAATATTTCTATATGAATGAATATAGAAAAATCTGAGTGATGCACACGTGCTATGATTTCGTAGTCGTGTGTGGTGAAAAATAAAGTTTCTTTGCTGTGCGACTGTTGCAGTTGTCAGTGAACGAGCAAAGAGAGGAAAGAATAAACAACTACTGAAAAAATTCAAATGTGTTAGTCATTTTTTTTCTTCTTTTGACAGAGAATAAATGATAGCGCTCCATGTTTTTCTCTTTTTAACCACATACTTAACCGTTATCGATAATAAAAAATAGTTTTCATGAAATCTATACTTTTTAATTCATGCCCAACTTTGTTATTGTTGTTCTGTTTAAAGTCAATCTCTATCCTTCGTGTCAGCTTTATCATTGATCAGAAAGAGAAAAGTAAAAAACATGAAAATAAAAAGAAAGATAAAGAAAAGAGCAAAACATATAAGCAGAGTAAATACACTTTTTTCTCTTGACGATGAAATTACAAGCATGAAGAGTCATTCATATTGAAAAACAAAATGCACATAAAATGAATACAACCTTTCTTATACTGTGTGTCAAGTGGATCAGTAAGAATATTGTTTCTAGTCTTCATTGATTAAATGTCAAAATCTTTGGTTAAGTTCAATATAGATATATGAAGAACTACGAAAATAGATACGTTTGTCTTGTTGTATCGGAAAATGATTCATCATTAACTTCATTAAAAAATTGTTTTTGTTATTGTGTCTTAGAAAACAATTTTATTTTCAATAATTTATGTTAAAAGAAATCATAGAAAGATATTTTTTGTGATTCTTTAGTGATTACAAGCATTCAATAAGAGCAATATGAAAACATTAAAACCTATGTTTAATATTTAACTTTTTAATCGCTACAATAAATATAGTTAAGAATGCTACTGTTCTTTATTTGTACAGGCAAGTTCACATTTCGCTGAAAAAGTAGATTCGATATTGTACTCTTTTTCTATGTAGAATGATGCTTAGTTTTCACGTTGTTAGATAAATTTTTAAGAAGGGAAATAGTAAATACAGTGTGATCTCTTGTGTTTTTTTTCAAATGCGCTACTTATCTTTTCTTTTGATTATTTTAGGAAAACAAAATACAAAAATGTTGACCAGCTTCTTTTTACACGAAACTATTTTATTCATGATTTCCATCGGAACTGCATACCTTGAAACATTTCTGTCATCCTCAAGTAATTAGAATCAACAATAGACGAATAAAGAAATAAATCAGCCAGAAGCACGTTCGATTTTTTGAATATTTTTATGCTATTGACTTTAGTATATCGTCGTAGATACGAGCAAATACAATTATAACAGCTGGTTTAGTTAATCAGAATCAGTTAATATGTACTTTCTAGATCATTCTCAATCGGATCTGCTAGTTTTATGAAAAATTCTTTTCAAAACGATAAAATTAATGTTTATAATATATAAAAAGCCTAACCTCTTAACATTTTAGATAATGAATAAATCTATGATAATTGAAGATGCAATATCTGAACTAAATTCTATTCTTTCTTCAGCTCAGACGCAATTTACCTCAGATCCTAAGAAGTTCTTTTCTCAGAATCATATTTCGTCGTTAGGCAAATATATATCGATCGTAGCGAATCTGTGTAATTTGCTCAATTTGTCTGGTTATGATGAATTGAAACAAACTCTAGAAAATTCATCTTTCGCTGATCTCCAAATTCGATGGAATAAATTTCTATCTGAAGTCGACGATCGATCTATACTCTCGAATTCGAATCCATCTACATTACCTTCCGACATACAACTATTAAGTGTTGATAATAATCAGCTGGTCAATTTGGAAAATATTTATACGAATCATGATCGAAATTTATTTGTTTTTCTTCGACATCTTGCTTGATTACCTTGACGAGAACATGTGCAACTGCTGACCACTCTTGATCGATGTCATATTGTCATTATTAGCTTTACATCATCAATTGACAGTGTTCGTCAATGGAAAAATGAAGTCGAATGTCCTTTTGAAATCTATTGTGATCGTGATCGTCGTCTCTACCATTATTTTGGATTTCCTGGCAAAGCTTACGCTCGGGTGTGGAATGTTCAAACTTTAGATTATTATGTTGAACAAAAATTAAATGGAAAAAAATTACCAACGGCGCTAGATAAGAACGATGATCCAAATCAGATGGGTGGCAATGTTATTATCGACCAAAGTGGTCGAGTTATTTGGGTTTACAAAAGTAAATCACCTACAGATCGACCAAGTGTTAGACAGTTGCAATGTATCTTAGAACGCTAGATCCATGACGATAGTTATCTCAACTTCAATACAACATGAAGCGGTGACTATAAGAGATCTTTGTTTAATTTCATGTGAATATATGTTTTATAACTATTTTTGATCTATAAATTTATCAACTAATAAATTCGTAATTTGTGAAATCAAGTAATGAGACAATTCAGAAATTCAAACAACTTCGTCTAGAAGTTGTCGATATTATTATTATTCACATATAATACTAAATACCGTAAATACATAATACATAGGCTATTTGTAAATGAAAAAATATACAATAATTATATTTTTTTATAAATTCAACTGGGTTCTTACGGGTGAAAATGAAATTTTAGGCAACCTCAAGTTATTCTCAAGTATAGATAGAGTACAATAATTCAGAGAATAATAAAGTTTGGTCTACTAAATCATGTTGTAGACACCAATATAACAAAGAGAAAATGTTTTTCAAAAACTGATTATTAGATAATTCTGACATATTGTCAATTGTGACCATATGACAATCATTTCTTTTGTTGAAATGGAAATACAAGAGTAGCAATTAAATCTAAAATTCTTCTTTTATCAGATTGAAAGATGAGCAAGTGTAAAATTGATTAACAATGCATTCACTACTTTTTTTACATCACAGTCATTCATATCTTCTTCAAATCGAACTAGCAAAGTTTCTCAAACAGATTCCATTGTTCACAGACTGTTTGTGTTCTTTTCGCAATTATTATGATAACAACACAACTCAATTATTTTTAACAGTTCGTTTTGATTCAATAGGGTTTTGCATCGGCAATGGCACTGATCTCTCTATCCGGTCGATATTTCTGACATGAATGATAATCATACTGACCATTAATTATGTTTAATTTTACGTTTATTGAAAATGAATTGGATCTCTATAAGAAATAACAAATTGTCATTAGAAGATTAGTACTATAGGAAACTTCATAGTGGTCAATCGTCTCCTTGCAGTAAAATGGAGTATAACGATGATATCTTAACAAGTAGAACTTTATTCTGTTAGAAGAGAACATAATTGATAATATTGATTAGCCCTAGTATTTCCAATAGGATACATGAGTCGTTTTAATCAACACGAATTCATCATAAGAGATTTTACTAGATAAGATTTATTTATTTTTAGTACAATTTTAACAGTAAGTATACATCATAGGCCATCATTTTTCAATAAACGAGCTTCGATAAAATTCCTAATATATCGAAGACAACAATTAATATATAAATCCATAAAATAACAATAATAAAATTATGCTTAGTTCTATTATAATTTTCTGGCTATCTCAAAGTCTACTCGATCATCTCAATTTTAATCAAAAGAATTTCATCCATGATCATGATCATAATTAATAAAATTTATTCGAAGTTTGATTAAATTTGCATCATTTCTGCTAGATTTTTAATAGATAACAATTAGATTAATTTTATAACGTTAAAAAAAACACTATATACTTGTAGTATAACTTATTCATAAACTGAATCGTATATATTATAATCCTAAAAACGTAGGATTGAAATCCAAGTTTCTTCCGTTGAATCGAAGCAATAAAATATGGATATCGTTTCGAAGAGAATTACATTTGAATTGAAAAATATCAATATTGCAATCATAACTTTGATGTCACCAATTTTTCTTTGTAATAGTTGTTGTACTATTTCGATTGTGCTAAATATCAATGTCAGTAGCTATGAAAGTCAAATCAAGAACAAGAAAATAATAGTCTCTATACGATGGCACGTTTTTCTAGATACATTCGATTTTCAGGTGATGTCATAGTAGATATCTTTTTAAATCAAATTTTTTAATCAGATCATGCACTCAAACTGTATATATATATATATGAGAAAATGGAAAGAATAATAGTTGGTTAGCATGAATTAGTTCAGTCAATGACCCTCTTGGTTAAGTGATTAGAAAAAGAAAGGATTGTGTTTATTCAACTGTGATACAGCTGTTGTTCTTAAAATAGTAACTATCTATATTTTGAAATTTGTGTCCAAGTATCTACTTCAAATTATTAGTCTTGTATTACTCTTTCAAAAGAACAAAAAACTGAAATCACTATTGATCTTATTACTTTGATCACAGCTCTGGTCTATTAGTTAGATGTTAAAATACGTTAGAAGAAAGCATCGTGCATCAAAACTATTGCTTTTAAAAATCATTGACTGACACAGAATAAATCTACCGTTGATTTTACATTTGAAAAATTACAGAAAGAATTAGTAACATTTGCATAATCTCTCTTATAGATCTGAATAACTGCATAGTATTTATTTAAGCAGCATCGTATAGTGTTGTCTAGGTTTATTCTCTTCAGTAGAACATCTATTAGGTATATTGAAAATTGATCTTTCATTCACGGCGATTATCTAATATACATAGAAGCAATCACTGTGTGCGAAATATTAACTGTTTGAAGAAAATTTTGAACAACTCTTGTTCTTTTTATAAATTTAGTAGGAAAAAATTGATGAAATAAATAATTGTATTTTCAAACAGAAAGTGTTCAGTTCATGATTCAATGACTTGCTTGTTCATCATTATCGTCGTCAATTGATATTTGATTAACATTCGACATAGCTTCTTTTAATTCTTGTAATTTTTCATTCAAGTTATCAATACAAGCAATAAATGATTGTTGAGGACGTATGGGTCGATGTTTCTCAACATATTTTAGAGCTTGCTAAACATAGAGAAGAACACAAAGAAACTTTTCAATGAATTATCTGTTTAGATGTCATTACTCACTTGTGAACTCATTCTCATTTGAAATGAAATAAATGCAACAATAACAGCTGCTGATCGACTAACACCACGATCGGAATAAACAAGTACTGGATCTCCACGATCATAAGCTACAGCTATCAAAATAAAGAAAAAGACAATCATCAAAATAATCTAAGCTAAAAACAACAATTCTACATATGAAATTAACTGCATCGTGCAACAATTCAAATATATTATCCGCATCGTGAACATCATCGATTGAAACACGACAATATTTTCGTGTGTCGCCGCCTTGTACTCTATGGCATTTAAAATAAAAATAGAAAAATAATGTAAACAATAAAGAAATGCGAACAAATAATCTTCGTGTTTTGTACAATTCACATAAGCACGGATTTTTAAATCTTTCACTATTTGTGAATTCACAGCATGTTGACGACGACCCAAATAAACCAAATTAGGACATATTTCATTTGGATACGTTTGTATTAATTCTAATTCCTGAAAAATATTGTCAAAACTTAGCAAGCAAATTAAATAAGTAAATTTTACTTTTGGTGAATACAAAGATTGTGAAGTACGTAGAAATGGATATAACTTTGAAAATAGTTGAAATCCTCCTTTAACAATTCTAATAGTTGTCAATGCAGTTACATGTTGCTGAAGTAAACTTGCGCATATATATATTTCATCTATATGAGTAAAATAACATTTGAGCAATCATTACTAATGCCAATATAGAAATAAAACGTTATCACAAACCTTGTTCTTTTAATGGTAAATTATTCGTTCGACTATCGTAGAGAACTATATGTTCACGTGTTTCAAGATCAGCACGCCATGGCATGTCATATTGGCCATCTTCATTCTTTAGAATATGCAAATGATTTTAATGAGATAAATCATAAGTTAACGTACTCGACGAATATGATTAGCACTTATTATATGACTTTCATCATATTCTTTGCGTGATCGGCAATCTAAGAAAAATTTCAATGAGATTATTGAGAAATTTTCAAAACAAACAAATAAAACCAAGTAAATAGAGATAGTTAGTATCACTAATACGTGCTAATCCATTAATTTCGGCATTGAGTATATTAAATAGATCAATACATTCAATCAATTCGAATGGCGGTGGAAACATTGTCCTCTTACTATTTTCAATAGATCAATTTTGTATTCAATTTTGAAAGAGGAGCTGTGCCATTACTGTCGTCATCTCCATAGACAACGAAACTATGTTCAACAGGCAGCGACACCTATGGGGAAATGCTTGTAAAAATATAGTATACCTATGACAATAAAATTCTAAAGAATTACACTTAAAATATAAAATTTTTTTTTTCTTCTTCATTTTCATACTAAAAAGAAAACAGTGAAGCATAGCATTTTAATAGGCTCGATAAATAATCAATAAACGGTTAGACATGCCATGACGAATGAGTCAACATTGTAATTTTTTTCTAGCAGTACTATTGAGTTGACTCGTTAGCAACTACGAGTTGTCAATTTAAAATAAGTATATTGCTTTCGTTCTAGAAAAAGGACTTATGCTTTTTATGACTAGAGTACTTTTAATTAGCATGAAGGTAGATTTTACCATTGATTTGTAGATCAAATGATATTATCTCGTCTTCGAAGTGAAGCCCGTGGCGGGCCATCATCTGGCTCATCGACCCGTTATAGTGGCAGTGTTTATAGTGGCAAAGTACATCATGGCCAACAAGCCAACGATCCTGACCTTAAACGAGCTCTTCAATATTCGTATACATTACAAGCTGTAAAAAAATGGGAAAAGCGCTGGGTAGTCATTCACGAAACATCTATGCGTGTTCACAAATGGATGATAGCACCAGTAGCAACGTCAATACTTGCTTCACAAACTATTGTTGACAATACAGCTGATATCACTAAAAATAATACTGAAAAACAACAAGAAGAAACTACAATACAACAGAATCAGCAAGAGTCTGTTACAGATGAAACACAAAATACACAAATAATGATGGATGAAGAGAGCATTAGTCAATCAAGCTAAGCTTAGTTAATATACATTGTTTAATGCCAATCTTTGTCTCTCATTTCAATCTGTAATACTTTATCGTTTTCTCTCAGTATATATGGAGTATTTGTTTGTTTATTCTTTCTTGCGCAATAATGCATCTGTACATGTGTCAATAGGTATAAAAATGGAAAGTAGAAATATACGGACATTCTATAGTTATCTTAGTTTATCACTCATTACAACAGACGTAGAATAATCGTGAATCAACACCGAGAAAAGAGAGCTTGATTTTTCTTAACATAACATAAAGAACAA
Source organism: Rotaria socialis (assembly GCA_905331475.1). NCBI lineage: Eukaryota > Metazoa > Rotifera > Eurotatoria > Philodinida > Philodinidae > Rotaria > Rotaria socialis. The sequence goes on from CAJNYU010001128.1 coordinate 93,950, forward strand.
TTGAAGTAATATAAATCAGCTAATATTAAAATATTCTGTATAAAATCGCGATGGATGTCCAAGGACTGAGGATTAGGAATTCCTCATCAGTTCTCCTACAGTTCCTTGCATAATAAAGGTAAAAACACTTGTAAAATGGTGAGAATCAATAATTTCATACAAAAATTATTTTATCGCAACTTTCGTGAATGGTGGAACTGTGAGGGAACTGATAATTGATTCCCATTTCCTCTAGGAATTATCACAGCAACACTGACAATTCCTCGGCACATTAAGAATTCCTATTTTTCAGTCCTTGGACACTGCTGGAAAATTCACAGGACGGAAGGATTTCCGACTGATGACACCAGTCTTCTTCTAAAAGTTGACTCCTTAGTTTCTATTAGTCAACTCAGACGTCTCAAACGGATAGTCATTAGAAATGACCTATTAGACTTCGTTAGACTAGTTCCGATTGGGTCAAAACTTATCACAACTTATCGTTTCCAGATTCATGTTAAGCAAAATTTCTATAATCATTTTCCTACTCATGATGAACTCATGTCAGCTGAATTCGGAATTAGACGAAAGCTCTTTGTCTCTTTCATGAAATAGCATACACCAGTATGTCATCATTATATTCTTGTGTATTTACTTTTATGTAACATAACTCACTGATATGCACAATGTGACCATATCTAAGACAAAGTTCTTTTCCTATTGAACAGTCATATTTAGTTTGAACTTTGATTTATAAAGAAATTCGACAGAATTTTCTTAGAGCTCTCCACGATTCATATATATGATTCAAATTTCAAGACTTGAAGGTGAATAACTTTCAAAAGAAAAATTCATACCATAGAAATTAAGCAGATAAATTATGTTGAGTTCTGATTTAATCTTACTTCGTCAAATATGAACTCTAACGTTTAAGCCAGAAACACAATTGAATTCTGATCTCGGAGTAAATTATTGAAAAGTAGAAAACTTACGCTTAGACGATGATGGATTTCATTACTAGTCAAATCTCATAATTTTCGACTTGAATTTTTCTTGTGCATTGGAAGTACGTGTGTAAAAAAAAGTAGTTAAAATACTAAAACCTTTATGTAATATGTATATATCTTTTGACTAAATAAAAAAAATCATCATTGCAATCTTTGCTGATGCTTTGTTTTACACACATTCCATGATTGGAGAAATATCCTATTGTCTTAAAAACTTGAATTTTTTAAAAATTTCATCGAAGAAAACTTCTTTTTCTGCAACCGGTAACTATTTTATGGATGAAAAATATGCTTCTAAAATCATTGTGAAAACTATTCTTTAGTACTAACTTTTGCAAAATCAATCACTGCAAGGAGTAAAGAACTAATATCGATTCTTTTTTATAATCACTTTCTTATTATTAATTAATGCAAAAAGAAAACTAAATAAAATGTAACAAACCTGCAACTAACATTGGAATTTCTTGAGATAAAAACAATGTTGTTAAAAGGTTTCGTTTTTGACAATCACGAAATTAGTTGATATTTAAATCATCTGTTGGACCTTCAACATTACAATTCCATGAACGATTACGACTTTCGCTACCCAGACTATTTTCACCATTCATCTCGTTATGTTTTTCATTATATGAAACTAAATCATTCAAAGTAAAAACATCGTGAGCTGTTAAGAAATTAATTGAAGTTATAGGTCCTCATCGTTCCTCAAAGCATAAATCTGAACTTACCGCGAAACGTGCTGCAAATTCCGAAAGCATACTTGACTGGCCATGCCAATAATTTCTAACACAGTCATGATATTTTCCATTCCATTCAGCCCAACCCGGCGGGAATTTTCCAACTTGATAAACACCTTCACCTAGATCCTATGGTTCGGCAAGTAATTTCACTCTACCAGTAGCTGGGTCTTGATGAATAATATCAAAAAATGCACTTAAACGATCAACAGCATGTAATTCACGAGCAAGTGTAGCTGCCAAATCAAACCTAAATAATAAATAAATGAGGAAACATCGGATTCGTATCCGATTGTTATGTGTACTGCAAAAACTGAGTCGATTTATATATGTTTTGAATAATTCTGAGAAAAAAATTTTTTTTTTGAAAAAATCCCTGTACCCCCCTCAGGGATGGTCTGGTTAATAATGACAACTTTTTCGATAACTCAGCCATTTCTTCACAGATTGCTTTCATCTTCGAACGCGACTGAGATATTGATGAGATCATTCTGTGTACAAAATTTCATAACAATTGGATGAGGCTTTCAAAAGTTATCGTGTTAACGGCCGGACACACTGACCGAATCTAGAGTGTACTCATTTTTTTGGAGTACACAATAATCTAAATAATTTATGATCAATCAGCTAGCGACCATGTATGTTTGGCTATTAGATAATTGTGCTTAACTCCTTCATGTTTCATTTAAAGAATAGAGGATTATTTCGAAATGTCTCGATTCGTAGCTTCCAGTGAATTGAATTAATATTAGTGATTGCTATTTTAATTAATGAAAGTATTTAATAGAATATACTTACCTGGAACCGTCGACATGCATATCCAATAGCGGAGACTATCCATAATTAATCTGAGTATATATGGTAGTTGACAATTAAGTGTATTTCTCGTTCCAGTATAATCAAAGCAATATCTTTGATCCTGTTCAGTGAGACGATAATAACTTTTATTATCAATTCCTTTAAATGATAATGATGGTCCAAATTCATTGCCTTCACCGGTATGATTGTAAACAACAGCAAGATCACTTCAATGCCAGCTTTATGTAAAATTTTAACCATACGTTTAAATTCAAGAACTTGTTCTCCATAAGTTTCTGTCGATGAATAACGGACATCTGATGCAAAAAAATCCAATTGTATGAGAACCCCAGTAATTTGTTAAGTCACGTTCTTTTAAATAACGATCTGTGATAAAATGCTGTACGGGCATTAATTCAACCGCTGTTATTCCAATATTTTTTAAATATTCAATTGTTTTCGGATGTGCTATACCAGCATACGTTCCACGTATTTCTTCTGGAATCTTTTGATTTAATTTTGTAAAACCTTTTAAATGCAATTCATATATAATTGTTTCATGAAAAGGAGTGTTTGGCGGAATATCACCACCCGAATTGAAATTGCCCGAATCAATAACGACACATTTCGGCATAAACGCAGCACTGTTTACTGTATTGAATTTTAAATCTTTTCCTGAAGACGAATCATGAATGTCATAACCAAATAATGAATCGTCCCATTCTAATGTACCAATGATAGCTCGAGTATAGGGATCAATTAATAGTTTATTTACATTGAAACGATGGCCATTGCATGGGTCATATCGGCCATCAATGCGATAAGCATATATTTGACCAGGTTCAAAGTCTGGTAAATAAACATGCCATATATGATGCGTTTGTTCTAACAAAATATTCGGAGAATAATTAAAATCTAGAAAAGCAAATTATCTTTCATTTCAATTCGTGCGTATTCGATTAGTTCATATTTTTCATCATGCGTTGATCGAAAAAAAACATAGATAGGGTTTCGTAGCATGTTCAGAGTATAATGCAAAATTAATCCCATGATCATCATAAGAGGCGCCTAATGGAAATGGATTTCCTGGATAAGTTGTAATTTTTTGATCTTTCCAATTCGACTCACAACAGTGTGATCATACTCGTTAGAACGATATTATTCTAATAGAAAACCCCATTAAAGTATAAGTTGATATAGAGTAAACAATACAAGATTCTTTATGCTCGGATTTGACTAGTACATTTATGCTCAAGAGTGAGTGAGAAATTGTTTCATCTATCGGTTCATGTCATCATTTGGTATGGATATCAAACCTATCATTTTTCTTGATTTTAAACAACTTTACGCATAGATATAAATACCTTCATGTACTTTTTTTTAGTTCGATTTTATGTTTGAGCAATCAAAAAATTGAATATATTAATCGTGGATAAGTCATTGTAGGAAGATATTAGGTAACTGAAAATTTACTGTAAATCTGCAGTCAGTAGATCTCAATCAATTCACTTTTACTTATTTTTCTCCATAACTTGGATGTCTACAGCAAAAGAAATCAAAGTCATTCTTATAAACCATGAGTACTCTGGGTACATTATTACTTTTAGCGTAAGCCCTTCAAGCGAATGTGAAAGATATGTGGTATACGACATCGTACAGTTGGAGTCAGTTTCGACGAATGAACGTTGACAGAGCTGAATATTAATAATATTTAGTTACTTTTGTTGACATAGAAGTTGCATACATTAGTATGTGTGCTTCGAAATGTTCGTTGCAATAGAATGATAGGTAGTTCATGATTTCAAAACGAGGGCATTCAATATCAGAGTATTGGAAAGAAATGTACTTGTATATATCTTTTTTTTGTTTGAAAGAAAAGAAAGTATTTTGAATTGGTGAATTATTTTCATGCTAACTTAAAATCAGTTTAGATATGTCACATGAACTATTAGATCTTAGATATGAATGGAATGAATATAAATATAATCTTGTGTAGAAAAGTAGTTTCTATTGAAGTATGGCGCAGATTAGATAATGCAAAATTGATTGTGATGAAGCCAAAAAAGTAATAAATTATATGGATTTGTTATTGTCTTACAAATTAAAAAATCAGAATAGCATTTACTGAAAAGTATTATATTTGGAAAAATGGCATGACCTTGAATACAAAGTACGTACTGTTTGTTTCCACTTTTAATATGAAAAGATCTCTTTTGTAAAGATAAAATGCCTTATGAATTGCTTGAGAAATCAAATATTAAAAAGAAAAAAAAGAAAGCACCCTAATTAGGGTGGTGTTCACACTATCAAAATAAAATCGTTGTTTTAGATCGTTCAAGACAGGATTGTACATGGTTAATAGCAGAGTCTAAATAACATGAAGCAATGGATTTTAGTATTGATTAATTGATCAAGTGGTGTCACAAACACTAAAAAAAAGTACAAATTTGACTTTATTGAAGTTGAAAAGTTCAATTTTTTCATTTTCATGTTATCTGGGAAAAGTATCTTCATTCGGTAGTATTCCTAATTATTAGATGCAGATTTCATTCCATTACGGCAAGAAAATTTACAATAACTTATCTTTTCCAACGATATAAAACAAATCACTTGTACAAATTTTGTTCTATTAATTTTTTTCTCAAATTTATCTATTACAGAAGAGTTTTTATTTAAAAAAAGGACTAGATAACTGACTTGGATACTTTATCATAAAGAAAATAAATTATTGACCCGATGAATAAATGCCTATAGATATTCTGAAAAATAGCATCAGAACTCTACAATCAAACCATCTAATCTCTTGTGTTGGTGTCAACTGTTTCTTTGGTTTAGTTAACTAAAACAAAGTTTTGTTTTCCACATGAATACTAGCCTCTACGTTGAAAATATAAAAGCCTGACAATCAGTACTAGTTTCTTATTTTTTTTTCATCTTTATATATGAAACAATAGATTGAATTTTGACTTTGTCAATCAGTCATCAAAACAAGACACATCAATGTTGTATCGAATATGTGTGTAATTTTGGATGAATAATATTTTATAGAAAATTTACCAAGCTGAAAGTACCGAAGAGTGAATGATCGGTTACAACTTCTTGAATTTTCTCAATTGCTGACAAGTTTAAATCATTGTCTGATATTATTTAGCATCGTTATATAGCTATAAACATATATTTTCACATGAATGGAGCAATATTGTCATTTTTTTTCTCTGATCGAGCCCTGAATAGGAATGATTCAAATCAATCAATATTGATTTTAACGAGCATTGAGAAGTTAGCAAATATATTTTCTCACAGATACTTTTTCTTTGAGTTTTCTTTGAAGTAAGCTTTATTTATTTTAATGACTTCCTTTTATTAGCTGTACTACCAGTCTATTGAGGGAAAAAATAACAGACGAAAATATAAAATGGAATCCTATGAAATAAAAGAAGACAATATTTATGATTGTTTTCTGATATGTGAATATGAGGTGAAAATAAAAAGTCGTCTATTCAATTTCAATTCTATTAAAAATTTAATATATTTAAATAGAAAACAGTTCTCTCGAATTTTCGTTGCTACAATTCTTTTAAAATTTAATAGTACCTGTTTTCAGAAAACTTATTTAATGACCAAAATTCTCTTTAACTAATTGATCGAATATTTCGTTCTGTTATTTTTTCAAAATTTACATGTAGCAATATTAATACAGGTTGCATGTTCAGTTCCACTTTTAACTAATTGCAACAAATAGAGTTGACTAGACATACTTAGTACAATCAGTGTTATGGGTTCATTTTTGGAATTAAAATATGGCATTTTATTGTCACAATTCCATCGAATGAACCATCGAATGCATATAAACTAGTCAAATCGTTAGCACTTTTACGTATATATACACAAACATAAACTTTCAAAAACTGATACGCAACGAATGATGATTTTAAAATATGAGTGCTAGTAAGCGTCTTTTCTTTATAAGTAAGTACATCTCCATACACTCATATGAATATCGACCTAGTCAGTTGATTTAAGATTGCAAATTTTGATAAGAGATCATACTTAGCTAAGGCAAAATTCTTTTTTGCTTAGTCCAAAGCGATGCATCTTGCTTTTAGATTAAGACTTACATAGCATCTTTCGTTTGTTCTTCTTACAAAACAAAAATACAATCAAAGTAATCTATGNAAATGGAATTTGGCGGCGTGTTAACATATCTCGAACACCTTTTGCAATCTGACGTAAATAAGGAAGAGAAAAACGAACAAATAAATCATGACTTAAACATCCACAATGGGATTCAAATAATTGAAGAAGTTGAGCTCCAGCACAAACTTGTTCTACAAGATGATTAATAATAAAATGTGTTAAAAATTGAAGAAGATCATGAGATTCTTCGACATATGTATATAACCACTTTTTTGCTTTTGAATGAGTTTCACTACCTTTACCTAAATCAAAGGAAAAAAATAATAAGTAAGGAAAACGAAGAAAAATAGAATTTAACCTTCAATCATATAAGACATTAACGTCCACGGTGCTCCACTAAAACCAATTAATGGACATCGACCATCAAGTGCATGTCTTGTTAAAGTAATTGCATCATAAACATATTTTAATTCAACGCTTGCTTGTTTAGTTCGATCAATGGCTGTTTTTATATCAGCTGGTACATTAATAGGATGAGCAAAACGTGGTCCTTCCTTAGCAATCATATCAACTTGCATACCAAGTGCTTGTGGTACAACAAGAATATCACTAAAAATAATTGCAGCATCAAGATCAAAACGTCGTAATGGTTGAAGTGTCACTTCACAACAAATTGATGGCGTGCGACAAACATCAAAAAATGAATTTTGACTTCGAATAGATAAATATTCAGGTAGATAACGACCCGCTTGACGCATTATCCATATAGGTACACGTTCGACTGGTTCACCACGACATGCTCTTAATATTAAATTATTTTTTAATGAAGGAAATTCATCTTGATTTTGTTTCACTGTGGAATCAGACATATCTAGAATATGATTTTAAATTATACAATAATGTTGTCATATAATATATATAATCAAATAATCAATGAATTTCATTTTGTCAATAGAAGTGTACATCAATGTAGAAACAATTAGAAATATGATTAGAAAAATGTAAGTCTTTCAACATTAAATATAAAATTTTCGAAATCGATGTGAGAAAATGTCACCAATGTAGTCTGCAATTTAATCAATGTCTAAAATAATACTATTTCCATCTTGAATTACTTCTAGCAGAATAATAAAACCTGATTTATATTAATAAGATGAAATATATGCTAGATAATTATTCAATGCTATTTTCATCATATATCATGTTTTTAGTAAATTTCAAAATAGAATGAAAACGATAATATATACATGGTGCTGCATTTTACAATTGAAAGTTATTTCTCTACTCTTCATCATCTTCGAACATCATTATGAATGGCTTTGCTATATGTTGTGAACTTTTTGGTTTTATTATTATTATCTGACACAAAATATTTTCTAAAAATTTCTTTTGTGATAGGATATTGTAAAATCCCTCGAGTGAATGGTTTTATGAAAAAAAGGACTTCAGCAAGATTATTTTTTAATTTCTAATGTAGCAATAGCTAAAGTTTTACGAAGAGACTCAATCAGAATCTAACTCAGAAATTTTATTTAATACAGTGCATGACTACTGACTTTTACTTGTGAAAAATGTGTTGATACATGAATCTTCTTTTTTTAGTGTCATTCTTGGCTGATTGACATTTGTTTTAGAAAAAATAAGAAATTTAAAAGAGAAAAGTAACATTAAAAATAATACATAACCTTATTTAATAAGAAATCACTAATGAATTCATTTTCACGCCGGTCTAACTTGCAGAAGAAGTCAGTAATAAAAATCATTTACATTTTTGTTTTTCGAAACCGACCTGGACTATTATAGCCACCTACTGTTGACTCACTGTTTCGTGACACTTAAAGTCCTTAATGATATGTATACATGTAATGTAGAAAACTGCCTTTTCATTTCGACTTTATTTTAAATCTTTATTTTTAAGATGTATCACTACGAAAAGAGATCATATTAGGAATATAATCATGATTCTATAATATATGATATGGAAATCTATATTAACTTTTGTAAAAAAGTGAATCAATATCAAAATCACTGTTAGAAGTAACATATCAATTAGAAAAATCATCAAGAGGCAATCTTCGTAGAGAATCTACTATATTATATAATATAAAGACTTACATAATTTAGATCCAGACAAGATGTATTTCATACATTTGTCAACATTACACTCCAGGCATGTGTTTTAACGAGGCTTTTACACATTTTGCCTTGATTACAATGAAAACGCAAGCTATTACTAAATCAAACTTCTCGGTTTTAGTGAATCAGAGAAATTTAATATTATAAAAAATTCTAAATTCATCATGATTTTTAATATACTCTAAAATATCGGATTTCCAACATGAACTTCATCTACGGTAGACTGATAGATTTCCTGTGCGATCTTAACTTTATAATTTATGCATTCTTCATTGTTGAACAAGTCTTACCAAAAGCATTAATTCTACTATCTATTCCGAATGCAATGCCAGAGTGATCGTGCAAATCTGATTGGTAGTTATAGCAAACAAATCCAGTCCTCGTCTGTCGTATGTCACTATCTATGACATAATCGAAAAGTTCATATTCTTTATATCTAAACAGAATCTTTTTCCATTTTTTTCATTGCCATGGCTTGAATGGCCTCGTAAATTCTATCTTTGTTCAAGAAATCTCATATGTGATGAGTGACATCTATTCCAAGTTGAAAATTGATCGATGAAGATATTTTTGTTTTGTTTTTCAAGGTAAGCTAACTTAAAAAAATTAATAGAAACCAGAACATGAAAGTAATAAAGGCACATCTTAAATGCAAATGGCAATAATCTATATAATGGGTAAAACCTAAACGCACACGAGTGAGTGATTCATCTATCGATTTACACCCCTATTTTTCTTTGTCTTTCGCGAATGGAAGATTTACTTGTGTCTAGCAGAAATCGATTTCATCATTTGATTGATTCTTATTTAGATTAGTGTCAAATTAAAATTAAAACGTAGAATCAATAAAAGTTTGTATTTGATTTGATTTGATTTGTTATGAAATGGATCAACGAGAACCAGTGGAACAAACCAAAAACGAAACAATAAATAAAACTCCTTCCATATCTGATATCGATGAATTATGTAATTTAATTGATGAGAGTTCACTCGGTGGTTGTGTTCAAGGGTAAAAATATAATCTTGTTTTTTTTTCTATTGATTTATAAGACTAAATTAATTAGATCTCCGTGTAAATCATCTAATTTATCATTACGATTTCGCTCAATTCCTTCTTGTCAAGTGAAAGCATTTCGTTCATCGCGTCTTAAACGTTTACATTCATCATCGATACCAAAAGTTCAAGAAGAAGAGGAAGAAGAAAATTCCGAAAAACTTTCTTGTCGTTCATTAGTTCCATATACACGTCGAACATTTTCAATGCGTTTCTCTCTTTCATCTCCATCATTACTTAATCGATTTCGTTCTTTATCGACATGTCATTTTCCTCAATCTCGTCGTAATTCACATCTATGTTCAAATCTTCGATCACACCACGTTCGATATTCATCGCCAACAACGATAACTTTATTTCGTACAAAATCAATTTTACCATCTATTGTTGAAGAAGAATCAACTATCGATAATCGATCACCATCGCCAACCACATCAGCATCTCAGTTATCATGTACAATAGTTGATGCAAGACGGCCAACAGCGAACTCATGTAATGTTGAAGAATTAGCTGCTTATCTTGACAATTTCCTTTATTTACCGAAATCATTATCTGGTGCCGCTGAGCTTATGTATACATAATATTAAAAATTTTCATTTCAATTTATCAACATATTTATTTGATAATATTTATCATTCAAATATGTCTAACGAAAAAAGAACGAGCGAAGAGAGTGAACAGTTTGTACAGAGTCTTGTGTTCATTATCTATATATATATAAATATATATTGAATTGTATGCCATTGCTAATTAAGATCATATCAACCAATTAATAAACCAAAATATTCGAAAATTTTCTGTTTTATTCTTGATTTCAAAATGTTTAAAGTAATTTTTCAAATCACTGAAAAATATTTTGAAATAAGATCGTTTTCAAATCATACTATTGTTCTTATAGTTATATACAAAAATTATTCGTTATTCTGAACCCAAAAGTTGATAATTCACATATGACTGAGTGAATTCAATTCAATTGTGAAGATAATATTTTATCGAAGTATTATTTAAGTGAATATTTCTCTTGAGCATCGAACTTTTTATGAAAAGCAGTTTTTCGAATAAATTATTATATGATAGAAATCATAGACAATCTTGAAAAGATCTGAGAAATAGTATTTTCTCGTATCTCATGAATCTGATTATTCCTGTTGTGAAACTCATGTTGAAAAGTATATAATCTGGCACCCATTTCAGTCATACCAATCAATAAATTCAGATCTGTTTGTATCTCTCCTATAACTTTAATTATATTTGTTTTTGATTTCCTATAATTTAATGGAGACACATTTTTCATTTAGATCACTTTCATTTTTTACTTTTTTTGTTTGATCCAAAGAAAAAGAAATATGCGAATTAGTTGATGTCATTGAATGATTAAAAAAGAAAGGTTGCGTTCGTTTTGGTGTTATTCAAAAAAATAATTAATTTCATTGAAACCAGCTAATATCAAGGCAAATGTCTGCATTAAAAGTAAATTATTTCATGCTATTTACACTCACTGTTGATTTTCTCTCAAATTCACCCGAAAATTAAAAAAAGATATCAAAGTTCTGTCTTGTCGTTCTAACTTCGATGAATTTTTTTCCATAGTTAACCTACATTTTCTTTATACCAATACGGATGTTTGTTCATGATAGAAATTCCATTTGTAACTATTGTTTTCAATAGAAATCTTTATAAAAACTTTGTGAAATCAATCAATGAGAATGAATAGTTCAAGGTAGATAATCAAATTAGAAAGAAAAAATACGTCATTTTTTATTTTTATAATCTAAGATTTTACAGTTATCTGAAATACTATTCAACATATGAGTACTTTATATTTTAAAAAGTTATTATCAATATTCGTCATCTAAAATATTATACGTTCGTTTTTCTTCATACTCGTTGATATTTCAAGATTCATCTTTGATGAATGTATGTTTTATTAAATTCTCGGCAAGATAGTCAATGAAATTTCTTCTTTTAGTCTTGTGTTACTTCATGACATCACTATGTTTACGATTAAAAATAGTAAAAGTCATCTGGTCAAATAGTAAGAGTTATGCATGCTTTTTGTTATAGAAAGAGATTGACAAGAAATATTTATGTAATAGCATAAGGATACTGCTCTAGAATGTTGCCTTCGAAAATTTGAAATGTTACTTGACAAGTGTGCGTCTCCATGGAATTAGTACTTGACGTATACCTATATTCAGGGTTAGTAATGATTTATGAATTTTATCAATGAATATTACAACACAAACTATCATCTTGATTATAAAATTTTCTTAAATAAGTTATTGAATTGGAAAATTAAACTTAATTTAAAATATTCTTGAATGTTAAGTAGACAGATGAAATGATTTACATCAAGCAAATTTACCAAGATAACTACAGGCTATATTGAAAATTTTCATTTCTAACATTACAACAAATATTTTAAATTAAGAGATATTTTTTAAAAATCGAAATGTAGAATTGATAATTCTATGTAATAGTACTCTAATGAGGTGAAGTACTACATTTTGAAACTTATTTTTATCGCGAGAATTTTTCAGGATTTACAAGTTCCACAAGTTGCAACGAATATACTGAGATTATATTATTGAGACGTATCTGATTTTAAAACATCAGTTCACGATTAAGATAAAATTATTATTTAGTCAAAAAACAGAATTTTTATTTTCACTGTGATTCACTACAATTAAGTTAGTTGTTTTAAATCTGTATTACATACAATTTACGTATATCAATTTTATGTCATTGGATTAATTTGCAATAGAATCAATTGAATTTCTTTTCTATTACTTAAATTAGTTGTCTGGAAATTCCACCTCTTCGAAAGCGCTCTTATTACTTAACTTGCTTATTTTGTATTATATTCATCATAGTAAATATGAATATCTTGCAGAAAAGCCGAACTTCATGGTTTTTCGTATTCAACAGATGTCATACAAATACAATTGATATTACCTAATAACTTTATTATACGAAATCGATCGAGGCAATAATGATGTAATCGAAGTTTCATTGATGAAATGTTGTTGTTATTTATTGAAATCTTTATTTAATTGAAAATAAATATTCTAATGAAAATAAGATATTGCATTATAATTATATCTTTAAATGATTGGCTAATAATACTAGGACAAACAAAGGATTCTATTCTTTAATTGAAACTCTTTATAAGGATTCATTTGCGTGCCACATTCATCTAGTTAAATTCTTGTTTTCATATTATATTTTACTATATTAAGTACAATTCTAATTTAAATTGAACATATCACTATAAACTATATATTGCTTAGATCTTTTCACTTATTGATCATCTTCAATATTTATTTTCCATCAAAATGACAGCAACACCGAATACCAATTCAGACGAAGAACAATTGTTTCTTGCGACACTTCAAGAATGTTTACAGGCTGATAACGATAAACGTACCGCTGCCGAGGTTAATATTTAGTATATATATTTTAATTAATAGAAATTTGAAAATTTTATTTTCTTATTAGCAAATTTATCAAGATGTAGCCGATGAAAAGAAGGCTATTCTACTTTTGTCTACATTACGTAATACAACATTAAGTGGACCGGTAAGATAAAACATATCGAGATCTTTATCGGAGGCATTTTTATGATCGATGAGATATCTTTTAGTTTCTTGCACAAAAATTAGGTTGACGATCATATTGAATTTTTCAATATTGCGTATTACCTTTTCTTTTTTTTGTATTAATTATGCAAATTTATGTTTATGAAGATTGCTTTCAGGATTCTTGAGAGATGTAAAAAGGTTGAAGTTAATAATGATACGGACTTTTTCGTATGTGAGTAAATTTCAAAAAGAAAACTATCAAAATTCAAAAAACATTTTTTTGTTTGCACTATGATTATCAAAGAATAAAAATTGAATTTGAGAAAATAAATTTCTCACAGTTGATTTCATTGATTATTCCGACACTTATTTAACTCCAATACTGATTTCTATAAAAATAATTTCCTTTTGTTTATCAACAAAGATTCGTTCATTTGCTGCTGTCATGTTGAGACGTTTATTTCAAACACAATTTGAAAACTTTTGGCCAAAATATTCACCTGATCAACAAATGGCAGTGAAAAAAGAATTAATCGCTCGAATAACACAAGTAGATGATGATGAAACTATTCGAAAAAAAGTTTGTTACATTACTGCTGAATTAGCAAAAAATCTAATGGGTATAAAATAATATTTTATTTTTTTCTGAAATGAAAAAAAAACTAATTATCTTTTATCGAATTAAAGATGAAAATGATCAATCACAATGGCCGGAGGTTATGGAATTTCTTTTTCAATCTGCTAATTCATCACATAGTGCATTAAAAGAATCTGCTTTAATTATTTTTGAGTAAATTTATTTACTAACAAAAAGCGCTATTCTCTTATTTAAAAAAAATAATCTTTTTCAGAGCTTTTCCCGGCATATTTGGTAATCAAGCTGAACAATTAACGCAAATAATTCATCAAATATTTTTAAATTGTTTAAATGATCAAGATACAAAAGTTCGTTATACAGCAGCACAAGCGCTTGCTGCTTATCTTAAACATAATTGTGAAAATACACAATTACTTCATATCCATCGAGATTGTTTACCATTTCTTATTTCGGTATGTTCAAATCTGAAGAAAATTTTTAAAGAAATATATTAACAACATTTTAGTAATTTATTTGGAAATTTCTAATAGATCTTAATTATTTCTTTAGACAGTAACACATAGTTTGGCAAATTCGGATGATGATGCAGTTCTTAAAGCATTAATTGATATTGCTGAAAATGCTGCAAAATATCTTCGCCCTGGTATTGATGAAGTTTTCAATTTATGTCTTGAAGTTCGACTGATTTTTTTTTATGATTTACTTACTTTTTTACAACTTATTTACTTTAATAGACTATGCAACAAAAAGATGAATTTGAAGAATCACGTCGACATTTAGCTCTTGAAGTTCTTGTTACTTTATCAGAAACAGCAAGTGGAATGGTTCGAAAAGTTTCTAAGAAATATATGAACAGACTAGGTAAAAATAAAGTTAAAAAAGAAAAACACATAATAATTCACTTTTTCTTTTCAACAATAATAATTAAGTTCCTCAATTACTTGAAATGATGGTTGATTTGGAAGATGATTCAGAATGGTCAACTAAAGATACAATTGAAGACGAAGAAGACGATAGGTTAATATCTATTGAAAATATATTTTACTACAAACTTAAATATGTATGTGACATTTAGCAATGCTGTCGTTGGTGAAAGTTCATTGGATCGTCTTTCGTGTGCACTTGGTGGAAAAACCATGCTTAACTATATATTAGCAACAATTCAAACGATGCTGCAAAATCGTTAGTAATCAAAACTTTAAAAAAATAATAGAAATTACATTGAAATTTCTTATTCTAGCTGATTGGCGTTATCGTCATGCTGGTTTAATGGCAATATCAGCTACGGGTGAAGGTTGTCATAAAGAAATGTCTGTTTTACTTGATGATCTTGTTAATGGTATATTGGTTTTTCTCAAAGATTCGGTATTATTTCTTTCGTTTCTTTTCTGTTTCATATCAGTTTTTATTTTCATTTTAAATATTTTGTTAGCATCCACGCGTTCGATATGCTGCTTGTAATGCATTAGGACAAATGTCAACTGATTTTCAAGGAACATTTCAAAAAAAATTTCATTCTAAAGTCATTCCTGGTTTACTTTCAATACTTGATGATCATGAAAATCCACGAACACAAGCTCATGGTGGTGCTGCTTTGGTCAATTTTGCAGAAGACTGCCCAGCACGTATACTTGTCGAATATTTACCACAAATTATTGAAAAATTAGAACAAGTATTAAATAGAAAATATCAAGAAGTACTTCTTTTTGCTTTTTGTTTTATTGATTTCATTAAAATATTCTTTTATTAGCTTGTTCAACATAATCGTAAATTAGTTCTTGAACAAATTGTAACAACACTAGCAGCCATTGCTGATACAGTTGGACAAGAGTTTTCACCTTACTACGATCGGTTAGTTTGTATTTTCTCGTTTTGAAAGTAAAAGAAAAATATTGTTGTTTGCTTTCATTCATAAAAGTTTTATGCCGCAGTTGAAATATTTATTTAAAAATGCAATAACACCTGATTATCGAATGTTACGCGGTAAAACAATGGAATGTATTAGTTTGATTGGTTTAGCTGTTGGCAAAGAAAAAGTTTGTGCTAATTTAGATGTTTCGAAACAAAAAGTTTTTTTTTAAATTTTAGTTTATTAACGATTGCTATGAAATAATGCAAGAATTAGTTAAAAGTCAAGTTGATTTTGAAAATTTAGGAAACGATGATCCACAAGTTTCATATTTAATTGGTGCTTGGACACGTATATGTAAAATATTAGGCAAAGATTTTGAACAATATTTACCCATTGTTATGGGATCGGTTCTTAAAGCTGCTGCATTTAAACCTGAAGTAACTGTACTAGCTGATGGAGATAATGAAGTTGAAGAAGATGATAATTGGGAAGTACTGAATGTTGGTGATCAAGTACGAACAAGTTTTACTTTTGGAAAGATATCATCTGATAAGATTTGTTTTTGATTTTGATTTAAAGGCTTTTGGAATAAAAACAACAGGTCTTGAAGAAAAAGCAAGTGCTTGTTCAATGCTTGTTTGTTATGCTAAAGAATTAAAAGAAGGCTTTGTTAATTACGTTGAAGAAACAACAAAATTAATGGTTCCACTTCTTCGATTTTATTTTCATGAAGGTAAAATTTTATTTATTTATAAATTAAAATAAAATAAAATTTCACATTTCTATATATTCGTAGGTGTTCGTGCTGCAGCTGCTGAATCTTTACCACATTTACTTGATTGTGCAAAATTACGTGGCGATGATTATGTTCGTCAAATGTGGCAATATATGAATAAAGAATTATTTAAAGCAATTGAAATCGAACCTGATCATGAAGTACTCGGAGAATTATTTTCTTCGTTAGGCAAAGTAATAAAAGATAAAGAAAAACATTTTGCAAGATAAAATGTTTTTTCATATTTAATTAGTGTATTGAAACATTGGGTGTATCAAGTTTAGCAGCCGATGAACTAAAAGAATTAACAACAATTCTTGATAGTCATCTTAAAAAACATTTTGAACGTTCAAATGAACGTGTTGAAAAACGACGTGATGAAGATTACGATGAAGAAACTGAAGAAGAAATGGTTGAAGAAGATGATTTCGATTCATATATATTAAATCGTTTATCAGATATAATTCATTCACTATTAGTAACATATACTGATTCATATTTAGTTTATTTCGATACGTTGGTGCCTCATTTTTATGCTCTTATACAACCAACACGTTCAATATCCGATCGTCAATGGGCATTATGCGTATTTGATGATGTTATACAATTTACTGGTGCACATTCGCATCGTTATACACAATTCTTTCTTTCACCTATGGCTGAAAGTCTTGCTGACACAGCAGCTGAAGTAAATTTTGTATATATTTTAGAATTTTCAATTATTTTATGATTATTTATTTAAAGATTCGTCAAGCTGCCGCCTATGGATTTGGTGTAATGGGTATGAACGGTGGTCCTGTTTATGCACGCGCATGTGCTGAAGCATTGCCACGATTATTTACAATGATAGGGGCACCGACTAGTCGTGCACCTGAAAATAATACTGCAACTGAAAATGCAGTTAGTGCTGTTACTAAAATATTAAAATATAATAATTCGTGTCTCGATAATCTTGATAAAGTAAAAAAAAAGTTTTTCCATAAAAATAAATTACACTTTTTGCCTCTTTCTCTCTCTCTCTTTCTTTGTAGCTCCATCAAGTTTGGTTGTCTTGGCTTCCAATTTTTGAAGACACTGAAGAAACACCTTATGTTTATGGGTATTTATGTGATTTAATTGAATCGTATGTAGAATACATTGTTTAAGAAAAATCTTATGTTCGAGTTATTATTTTCTATAAGAAATAATCCAGTGATTATTGGCCAAGATAACGCTAATGTACCAAATGTAATTAAATTATTTGCAGATGCATTTGCTAAATCATCCATTGAAGTTGATTCAGTTGTTGGTCAACGTATGATACTTATTTTACGACATGTTCAAGTTAGTTATTTCTGTTTTTTTTAAACTATGGATAAATATAAAAGAAGTCTATTGAAATTTTAATTTTAGACCATACCAACTATTTTTCAAACGTGTATGAATGTATTAACTAATGAAGAACGTCAAGCACTAGCAAATGCATTAAATGCAAAAATATCTCCACAGAATCATCAAATTGGATCTTCAAATCATATAATGAATCATCATGCTAGTGTTTAACAATCAGCAATAGTTATCGATATATATT
Source organism: Rotaria socialis (assembly GCA_905331475.1). Classification (NCBI taxonomy): domain Eukaryota; kingdom Metazoa; phylum Rotifera; class Eurotatoria; order Philodinida; family Philodinidae; genus Rotaria; species Rotaria socialis. Next base: position 112,174 of record CAJNYU010001128.1, read on the forward strand.
TTTTCTCTTCAATTTTGCTACGATCTCTTTATCTTTTCTCTTTCTTTATTCCTCTCTCGGTTAAACACAAGAGGAAAAGAAACAACATAAAAATATACAACCCAATCGATTCTATTCTTTATTTTGTTTTCTTATTATTTCTTTTTTTTTTCTATTTTGTGAAACGACAACATTTATGAATGTCATGTGTTTATGTTGAAGAGAAAAGAAAACACAAAAAAATAAATACCAAACCAGCGATATAAATCATCAAATGGACGTTCTAGTTTTATTTTTTGCAGTTGATTTTGATAAATATCATTCTTGTCGTGATAGTTACTATGAAGAAACCTAGTCGATGATCAGTATTTCAACTAGAGAAATGATATAACTATTGTGAAATATATATACAAAAACATTTTCTTTCGTATGTAGCTATCATATAGTTTTGAGAATTTTCGTTTTTGGAAGAACTTACTCAGTGATCATGTTTCAAATGTAAGTGCAAACGAAAATATGTGAACGGACCAAAACCACAGCTTGTGATCAAAAATAAAAAGCTCGCTAATTACCATGGTGCTTCATAGCACGTGGCATACAAAACACGTAAAGCGTTTTGAGAATGAATCGATTGAAAATTGACAGCTCCGTGAGGATCAAAGTGAATGCAACGAAACGATAAAGACTTGTAATATTACTTTTTTTCTGATTGCAACGATGTGATCAATTCGTGAAAGAGAATATTCTGCTACTATTCTATGCATTCCTATGAAAATACCGATTGGTTTTTAGAGACCTCTTTCGTATTTGCAAAAATAAACATATTATTGTGATGTATTCAAATATTCCTACACATGTATACAAATATGTATTAGTACGATTTACTTTGCTTTTGTTCATTCCTTTAATCAACAGACTATCTAAAAATATTTTAATTTCACTATTCTGTGAGTTGGAATTAACTGAGCGTCTGTGTGTATAGGTTATCTACTCGTGTAACTACTTTAATTTTAGGTTCTTTCCGATTTAGAACGTTGTTCCTATTTATTAAAATCTACTATATGGATTTATATATAAATATGTGCATGTAGACGAGATCAATGGTATATTTTTTAAGTGAAAAAGTTAAATTATTTGTTGAAGATCTGAAGGAAAAAGTACGATCAATAAAACTTGAAAGTTATGCATTGGCTTTCGTTTATCAACATCAAAGAACTCCATGGTATGCGAAGCTATCAATTTTAATAACTCTGGGTTATTTGTTAAGTCCAATCGATCTCATTCCAGATTTCATTCCTATTTTGGGCTATTTGGATGATCTTGTTCTTGTTCCATTATTAATCCTATTATCGATTAAGTTAATACCAACTGATGTTTTAAAAGAATGTCGGGACAAGGCTCAAAACAAACTAAATTCGACATGGAAATCGAAGAAAACAGCCTGGTGGTTTGCTGTTCTAATTGTACTCTTCTATGTAATCGTTATTTATTTTACAGTCAAGTGGTTAAAATGTAGATGGTTCGATTGATTTGTCACATGATTCTTTTCATTAACTAGAATTTCCATAAACGTAGCAGAGATGTTCGAAACTTTGTTAATAAGTAGATTAAGCTATGTATCTTCGTTTTTGTCATATCTACCATTGACGTTTTTATCATTCTAAGCACAACTATTAGAGTATATCCTTAAACGTCAATTCCAACATAGCATTTGTGAGCTATTATTTTATTTTACAATAAATTAATCGTCGAGTAATTATCAGTATTTTTGGAGTTGCTAGCGGCATTATTTATTTGTACGATTTATTATGATTTGTTTATTCAATGAAAATTTGCTTGTATTGATAGATTCTCGATAGTAATTTTGAAAATTATTATTCTTTGAAAGTAGAACATGAAGAAAACACGTACTACAAATAAATAAAAACGTAAGGCTCACCTAAGTTTCCTCAAAGATATATGGCTGATTTCAATATGCTTTTTCTTATTTTTGTAAGTTCAAACTAAATAATTATCCATATTTTTTTATAGTAATCATATCTATATAACTAATTGCATTCTGACAATACGTACACTTCATAACTGATTAGTGATGTATAAGATAATATTATTTTCAAATCGATACATTATATCGTGAAATTTTTGGTAATTTTTACCTCTAGACATCCTCTTATGATAATTAATTGAGTTTTGAGGCAAAATTCAATTTATATGACGCTTTCCTTGGTAGTACTTTAATAATTTTAAGTAATGCAACAAACCTTTTCATTTTTCTACTAGCAGTAATTTGTTTTTGCGGGATGATTGATCAGCGCTGCTCTACGAAATAACTCTAATAAACTTAATCGGTGAACACTCAAATGTGCACTTTGTGTATCTATACCATAGTATTTTTTAGAAAATAGTGTTTCCATCGTTAAATATCTTCATATGAGCTAAAATACAACATTGAAAATATGATGAAAGAANTAGTAGGCTTTTGATGTTGTTACGTGTTCTTCCTCTACCAAATATTGATTTTCTTTCTTTTGCGAGTGAAGGATTTGTGAAATATTCTTGTAAGTAAACGATTGATAGTTTGTGTTGTAAGAAATCTTCTAGAACACGAGGATTTGTTCTGAGTATTGCTGATGTCAGTTTATCCCAATGAGTATCTGCAAGTTCCTTAAACGATTTATATTTTGGTAGACTCTCAATTTCGATGTTTGTTGCATCAGACCACTGATGCACTTTTCGAAAAATTTGACGATTCATTGCTTCGAGTTGTTTTTGTTTATTTACGGTCAAAATCGGATAAATGTTAAAAAGCGACTGGTAGTACGGTCTAATGTAAGCATTGAAAAGTCTATAGTTGACTTTCTCACTCGTCATTCGACTAGATGTCAGTCGTTTGAGCACATGAAAGAATATTTAATTACAGAACATGTAACTAAATACGCGTACTAACTTATAAGTTGTTCATTTAAATCTTAATTAATTAAAATAAAACTGGTGTAAATATAATCTAGAAAGAATTAAGATGTCATTCTTGTTACAGTAAAACTCACACACGCAGGTGAGCTTCCCTATACAATGTGAAAACATGTTTGACTCAATAGTAACGCTGAATTCAATACTTTACATTTGAATAAACTGATAACTTAGTTCTTTATTGGCGTTAAATTTTATTGCAAAAAATGATTTTCTGGATATGAAACGTCAAAACTTCTTTCTCTTTTTATATATTTCAGCGTTGTTAACAGTGGTAACGTATTTTTAAAAGGTATGGCAGCTATTTTTGTTTATGCATGTACATATATTTTCGAGCAATTTTCAATGATAAATCGATTGGCTCTTATTGAAAAACACGTATCAGCAATCCATATGGTATGATAGATGATCGTACTTCTGAGAAGTATTCTACTTCATTATTTGGAATGATGGGACATATACGCCTACTACCAGCCCCAATGGTCTCAGCCTGCACCTTAAATGTTTCAGGTTGTTGACGACATTGAAGCACAACTTTAGCTTTATAAGATCGTCCGGACTTTGAACGAAATGGAATAGCTGGAGTGTAAATATCATCGCCTGAATATACAATGGTCGGAGATGTATATACTTGAAATTTATTTGGAATATGACCTTCACGTATTCGGATCACATGTCCACCCATACATTGATCTCCTGGAAGAAGAAATTGATGATGTTCAATGATAGATTTCGCTGATTGAGGACTTGTGCCGTGGTAGCTTACAACCCATTTGTTCCATATCCTTTCGACTTCTGCTTGCGCATCGTCAATATACAATCCAAAGCGAACCCAACCACGCGGAATAACATATTTGGCACCACCCTCTATAAAAACATCTTTGCACCTAGCCGGATAACATTCTTGACAATAGCATCGATTATGCTTTCTATTGAAAAGTCTTTTCGAATAGCCCACTGAAAGCATGAATTCGAGACATAGTTTGAAATAATCACAGTTTTGTAATGTTGATGTATTTGATAGACGAGCTATGTTATTAGTCGAAGATGCCACCGGTCCTAGTTTGCCTCGAAATCTTTCCATATTTGAAGGGTGTAATTTTTTGCCTTCGAAAGTATCTGACATTTCAGTGGTTCGTCTAGCCGAAGAAGCTGATGATGTATCAGGCAAAAACGATCTCACACGTTGGCATTTAACGCAATATCCACTTTCTGTTGGTGATATTTGGGCAAAGAATTTGCCTTCTTTGCAAATAATGCACTTGTAAAGCATACGATCAATCCTTAAATGCATGGAAATAGATAATGTGCATGTATACAATTATTGTTAAATAATATCTAGACGACTTTTTTGCATCTGTTTTTCAAAGAAAACTCTATGATACGATCCCAGAACTTTCTATTTCTCATAATACATTAGGAAACAGTAATACTTGTATAGATTATTTCATTTGTTCCATTTTAGCATTTCACAGTTGATGAATATCAGAGAGATACTAAAATCTAATACTTCAGAAACTCAATAGTTATTTTCTACACATAGCGATACTTGGAATATAGAAATTTTATTTATCATTATCATGAATCTCTGAGACATTTTTAAGAGTTTCAATTAAACGCAAACATTGTATCTTAGTAACATCTGTTTGGTAAACGATTCAATGATTCATACGCACCTTTTCGATATAACAAAAAAAATAAAAAACTTTTTAAAAGTTAAATAGTCTCAACTTGGAAATTTTTTCTTTTGCAACTGTTTGAAAATTCTCAATTACGTATATGCGAAAAACATGATATGAATATTACAGCCTTTCTTTTCATGCAACATCTGAGTGATACATTGCCGTTCTGTTTCTTTGATAAGGGAACAGACTAAAAAAAAGATATGACAGTATGTATCTTACATCAAGCGAATTTGATAAGATAAGAACAAAAATCTAAAACATATATTATAGTAGAAAAATTGAACATCAATCGTGCGTATGCCATCCATATATGGATCCGTTACATCGAACACTGTACATATTAATGAAGAAATTAATATACAATTTCACATTCAAGCAAACAGCAGTTTTTCAAGAATAATACATCATTACGATACCATAGGATCACAAGATCTACCACGGGCAACTGACAGTAAATTGTTTTTGAAAAAAACATTCCGCTTGTGAATGGAATTTTTTTCTTCTAATTAAGTCTCATCGACAATACCATCTAAACGATTGAGTACTGTTGCAACGGTTTTTATTGTTTTGGCTACTGTCGCAGGTTTTATTTTTCTATGTGGTTTACTCTGGTACATTTATCGAAGATGGAAACGGCGTAAGTTATTTCTTACTTGTTTTATGATATTTTAAAATGCATTTACATGTATGTTCATGCATATTCTAGTATAAACGAATTACACTGAAACATATTAATACATTGATAGATGCCGAGTAAAACAAACACTAGTAAACATTAGCCGATATCTTTTATAAAAAACAAAACATGTTTGACATTTAATAGTGGAGCCTATATCATATTTGTTGTTTATGTTGTATTAAGAGTTTCGTTTAATTTAGATGAATCATCATCAACACGTGCAAAAGCAAAACCCTCAACTACGCCTACTGTTCCAGTGTAAGTATTTAAGTGAGTGGACTGTGCTTTTTAATCGACAAGATATTTCATTTAATATCTCATGATCATTCTTATAGTGCTTTAGTTGCGCCAAAACTTCCACCAGTTGATGAATTACTTCAATGTCGAAAACCTCTCTGTGAAGATTACATTAGAAAATTAAGCCTTCCAAAGGGATATTTCGGAATGAAGTACGATAAATGCTTTTGCAAAAAGTGTCATAATAGGTCAAAAACAGATGATAGATGTGGAAATGATTGCATGGAATTTCATGGCTGGATTAAATTAGGTCTTCGTCCAAGTCAAGCTCATACGAAAGGGCTCCAAGTTTTTAGAGAATGGAAAACCAGCTATTATGGAACGACACCAAATCGATTATCATCTATTTTAGATAGTCGTTTCGTTCCATTGGATGGCGATACCCTCAAAGATGGAACTCAGTTTAAAAGTGGTCATCCAGATCCCAGTCATTGCACTACTTGTCCTTCACTGTCCCATGCCAGTGAATCTAAGTTTGCAGCAGGTTCAACGTTCAAAGCGATCGATGGTAATAATTATTACGTTCGAGTAGTGCTTCAATGCAAGCAACGTCCAGGTAGCTTCGTGGTCAAGAGAGATATAAATTCATTTCAAAAGATTGAATGGATAACAAAAGAACGATCTACTGTGCTCCCAATTGGATTACTTATAAGATTACAGAAAAGATGAGCAGTTATTTGCCGACTACTAAAGTTAATAGATGATTCAACTATTAATATTGATAGAACGTGCATCTACTTTATTTTTTGAAAAATTTGAATAGATTCTCAATAAAACGAGTTTAGTGAAACAAACCTGACCTGCTCTTCAATATTTTTGAAGGATCGATTAAAATATACATTATCAATGTTAGAAAAAAAAGAGTCTGCTTTACGAAAATGTTCTATAAATATTTTTCAAATGATATCATATGACAATCTTGATTTGTTTTCTTCATAAACGCTATTTAACTGATTTACTTCATTGTGCTATGAAAAATATCAAATGACAAAATGCAAATGGTTTAATCATTCATATTTGTATCATTTCAGTAAAAGCACATCGTGCAAATATGAGATATATTTTGTCAATACTTGCCACTGCTATCTTGCTTGTTATCGAATCAAGGGGGAATGATACAAGTGCAAGTAAGTCAAAAACAAATTTCATTGTACAGTCTATGAATTTTTTATTATAAGATGGATTTTCGGCCATGCGTCTAACGTCCACGTGTATCGATTTTACTTGTAACACTGGTCACTGTATTGATTCGACTACAGGTCCTAGTTGTATCTGTGATGAAGGCTTTACTGGTGTAAAGTGCGATCAGCAAACCTCAGATTTCTATCGTCGAATTCAACTTATACCGGGCCTTGCTGATCCAGATATTTTGGCAATTAACGATGACTTGTTTTATCTAACCGGTACTTTCGATGGCATGGTTTTACCAATGTTTCAATCTACTGATCTGATCAATTTTCAGCTAAAAACTACGTATAATCCTTCAATTTCCGATTCTTTATATAAGTACTGCTTAATTTGGGCGCCTGATCTCTCAAAACATGGTACTGGTTATGATCTATACTTTTCTGCTCAACGTGTATTAAAAAGTTCATCTTGTCCAGTAAACGAACAAGATGTTACTACATTCTATACAAAAGCATCGGATAATAATCTTATTTTTGGTGCACCAGTACTTGTAGATTTTGGAAATGGAGCTCCTAAAGGAAGAATTGCTAAAGGTTGTAATACTGATGGATGTTTGAAGACGGTTCGTATTGATTCTGCAATTGTTGGGCCAGAGGATAATCGTTGGTTTTTTTATGTATGGTTCTCAGGAGGAAATAATATAGCATCATTTCCATTGGCTTCACCAACAAGTCTAGTTGCTAATGCAGGACCGGCTTCCTTTTCTATTCCTTCCAGTGAAGAAATGATTAACGAAGCACCTGAAGTATTCTGGCGTGAAGGACAGTATTATTTCTTCATCAGTACAGCATTCTTCGATAGTCAATATTCAATGTCCTATATAATGGCACCGACTATTGCTGACCTCACACGGAAACGTGCGGTACGCATTCATTCAAATGCACAACGAAATTCAGCAGGAACACTAGTTCAAAGTCATGGGCATAATTCCATAGTTGAGAGACGTGGCCAATTCTTTAATATATTTCATCAAGGCACTTTTGATAGTACAGGACGTTTGATCGAAAGAAGCACATTTAAACAACGTCTCAGTTTTCGATCGGATGGATCAATACAGACATTGAACACAGTTAGTATTCGTTGGACCCAACTTCCTCTACATCAATACTCGATCGATATAGTTAAGAAGGATGGATCTGTGATAGGTCCATGTATAAATTTTGTTCGAATTGGAGCAAAACTCGAAGCATCATTTATTGGTATATGTCCTGATGGTGGTGATCAATTGGTGAACAAGGGTGATATTATTGCTTTCAGATTATTCTATACTAGAAACAGCATATGGAAAGATTTTGTTGAAGTAAAATACGATGGCGTATCCGACCAATTAGCCTTTTACTTATCAGGTGGCATTACAAAACATATAGTACTTCGTTGGAATGAACGTCTAACAGGCACAAAATACTCCATAGATGTTCGTCACAAAGATGGAACTTGGATAGCTCCGTGTGTTGGTGATCTCATTATTGGTAGCAACATTGAATACGTCTTCGATCGTAATTGTCACACAGCTAAGGTTTTTATTGAACCCAACGACATTTCATATATTCGTGTGTGCTCTGCTATAAACAATGATTGGGGAAAAGCAATCTGTGGTGGTCTACCTTACGATGGAAAGATGATATATGTATCCGTAACTATTCCCTAATTCCTAAAAAGAATGAAAGTCTTGATTTTAGAAATAAACACTGAGGTCAGTTGAGACTTAATTAAAATAATATTTCCAATACTCGAAGTGAATAATTTGTACTATGCTTTCATACTTCGTGGTTTGATTATATATCATGATAACAAAAATAATTATCAAAAAACAACTTCAAATTATATTTTGTGAAAGGAAAGAGACAAGATAGATTTTATTTTAAAAAGAATACAGATGTAAGCTTTAACACAATCAATTGCAGTAATTATTTTTGAAAAAAATGTAAAATAAACCAGTTACGGCATTGAAACGTATTCGTTCTTATCTTTCATCAATGGTGTTAATATGATTGCTCTTGATTTTCGTCGTAAGAAACAATGAACTAACAGAACAAGAATTACAATAGATAGGCCCAAGATAAGTGCCAAAAACATGATTGTTTCAAAACAGAATGTATCTGTTTTATTATCATTATTAGTAGATTGAACAATTTTATTAATGACTGTTCCTAATCTTAATCCACCTTGAATAAGTCGCTGTTCAAGAATAACCATTCGTGTATTATAGTATGTTTGACCTAGATTAAATTCTTTTGACACACTCATCGGTTGGTTATTTTCATCGCGATAAACAATATCACAATTAAATTGAGCATCTTCTACAATCCACGACGTGGAACAAGCCAGAAAACGCGATTCATCGGATGATGGACAATGTGTCCAATCGGAAATATTCTGTGCGTAACGAGTTTTCATTTGATCAAGTAGATAATCGAGATATAACAATGGTTGAGAATGAAAATCTTGAGAAATACGACGCTCAATCATTACAGTATCCCAAAGCGAGTGAAGATTTGTTTCTTTATCAAAAAAACGACCTAATGCAAATAAAAATAAACCCATACGTTTACACGTATTTGTTTTTTTATATCATAAAACGTTTACCTCGAATACTATTACCACCACGATCACCTTGAAAACCAGCATGTAAAGGTTGATGTGCATCACCAATAAAATGAATAATAAATTTCAGTGCTTCTTGTCGTTGTATATCATCTTGTTGGGCATCAGCTAGTCTTCCTGTATAATTTTGTATTGACCCGTCAACACATTGCTGTGCACCACTCCAATTACAATCTTGTTCTCGATCATAAACACATGACCAATCTTTTGTATCAACAAAATGTAATTCTTTTGACCATTGCCAATTAAGATAATCAACGGGATTTGTATCAGGATAAATTATATAGTCTGGCCATGATGCCATCATACTCATATTTCCTGATGCATACCAAGGTAAATGATTACGAACAAAATCGATTGATTCTGTAGTCAATATGGTTTGAGCGATGGCACCGATTAGAGAATGACCGTCTTGGCCCCATCCATGTACTGAACCACGAGAAATTAATAAACACATGATAAAGAAACATGCTATCGAAGGCATATGTAACGACATGCTTTTTGAAAAATGATAATATTAAAGATGAAGATATAGGTTGAATTCTGCACAATAGGCGTAGATAACATCACATAATCTAAGTGAGCTGTAGCGAAGCACAAAAAAAAACTTATTTCATGTCATTTTAATAATATTTTTTTTCTTTTTTTACCATCTATAATTTTATCTTTAGCAAACTTTTATCTATTCTTTAAAGACTGCCCATGTCACTCACAACATTTCAAACCCTACGGTTAACCGGGGCTCTTAAGAAAACCAACGATTCGAATCGGTTTCTCTTCGTTTATCAGTTTATTTATAATTTTATTCAAGGGGGAAAAAGCTGATTTAAATCACAGTAAAACTCAACTTACAATCAATATAAATTAACTGTATTGGAATGAGTTTGCGTGAGTTTCGGTGCCTTTGAATGATTTTCAGTAATAATTTATGAGTTGGAATAGTTTTTAGTTAGTTTAGCAAATTTTTCGTTTTCTCAAACTCATTTTAAATCAGCTAAACTCAGAAAAATCATGAAACTCATAAATCGCTTTTCCCCCTTGATTTTATTGCTAAATTTACGTTTTTGATCTGGAAAACGTCGATTCCGACTCAAAAAAGTCTATATATTGATACCAGAGCATATTATGTCAGATTGAAAACATTGATTAGGAGTATTTTATATTCTTTCCCTGATCGGTGGGTGGGTGAAAGATTCAACGCAATTGGATTGGTTGTTCGAATAGCTCCAACGAGATAACAACATTACATACAACGCTATCTATCGTATTTCGTTTATGATTGATCATCTATTTGTAAAAAGAGAAGTAGAGACGAATGAACTTAACTTAAAACTGGTTTTTCTATCTACCGAAAGCATTATGCATATGATGCACTTTTTATTATTCATATTAGAAATAGTCAGCATTGGCAGAGTTTTTACTTAAGTTCAACTAGATTAGCGTTCTCTTATAAGAATTTTATACGAAGAAAATATTTATGAATTTATTTTTATCTAAGCACATTATTGCATAGTTACGAACTATCAATCTATTTAAAATTGAGATGAACTTGTATTTAGCTGTAGTATTGATAAACTAATTTGAATGAGTTTTTTCGTGATATCTTTTTTAGTTAGTAAGTGCGAAAATTTGGCGTATTTATTTTATACAGATGAACGTACTAATTTCAAAATAAACACCAAAAGGATCACAAAATATATCTTTTGTTTATTTGTTTGAATACAATCTTATGAAAACATTCAATTGATACCTGAAACATAATGATATGCTTAGGTTAATTTTTTTTATCTTTACTTCTTTCTAGCTATATGAAAATACGATATCTATTATATTGACTTTTAAGAAATTTTATATCTTGAACATAAGATATAAAGAAATTATATTTAATAAGTTAATTTTTAATAGAATGTAAATATTTCGAAAAACTCATTATTCATAAACGATTTATTTCGAAAAATAAACATGATATGAACTTCATTTTTTGGAAGTATTTTATTAGGCGAAGTTCTTACAAGGAAGAATTTTATAATTAATTACTGTCCTGAAAATGACTCATTTGAGCACATAAGTTTTCATTAAGATTCTATTGTGACTCAATAAAACTTACCAAAAGAAGTCATTACAACTATGTAATTCCTTTGCTTTCTTTTCTTCCGTGAATTTGTTTTCAATTATTACATGTTAGTTATGCAATATTATGATTCAGATTTTTTGCTGTTGCTCGAACGTCATGCGTCTTTCACAACTATTATCTAATAAGACTGATCATGATGCGTTGGCATTATTATCCCAACATATGTATACTAAACATCGAAATATTTTTATTGGTATTGGTACTGTTATTGTCACTGGTTTAACAACATTTGTTATACTGCGTAATTATACATATAATCATCGAGATCGTTTAGTTACAATTCGTCGTGAAATTCAAGATGTAACACCAGGTTCAAATTCGGTATTTGAAGCCTATCATCAAAAATTAAAAAAAAGACAAGCTGAACAAGAACTTCGACAAAAACAAGAACTCCCTAAAAATTAACGTGTTGTTTTATTGTCGTTTTCTTTTCCTCAATTTAAATTAGAATGAGAATTCATTTCGATTTAAAAAAACTATCCTTTTAGATATATTTATTTTGTAATCTTTATTCAATATGACTCGAATTAAACATCCTTTATTTGGTGGTGCTATTCAAGCATTTATACCACATGGAGCAATTGATGCAAGGCACAAATATTTGAATTTATAATATAATTTTTTGTTAAAGTAATCATTGATCTGTTTAGTTCAATTCGACTTGTTCCAGATAATCAAGAAGTATTTACACATGCTGAATCAGATCAAAGTATAATTATTGAAATTCTTGAACGTGTCAATCAAGTATCTGATGAAAATGCTATTAAGTAAGAACATCTGTTCGTAATTTTTAGTGTAAATGTTTCTTTTTTCAATCAAGATATCATTTCGATGCATTAGTTGAAGCAAATGACGCTCAAAATATTCAGGATCATATCGTTGATAAAATTGAAGCGATTCCAATCAGTTCACTTATTGTTCAACGGTAGACATTAACTTTTTTTGCGTAAATTAAAAAATATTTATGAAATAATTTCTTTTTCCTTCCAAAAAGATTAAGTTCAGCTTGGTATTTATCTGGCCGACAGCAAGTATCAAAATATCATGAACAAGCAAAAAATTTAGTTCATATTCATGTTTGCCTTCTTCGTTTGGGCGGTGATCTTGCAACCGATATTCTTATTTCATTCAATGATCCAATTTTGATTAGGTACACTTATGAATTATTTTAATTTTACCAAAATATTGACAACAAAAACTTGTTTCAATTTTAGTGAACAAAGTAGTAGCAACAACGAACAAAATCACAATGCTTCCCAGTGGACATTAAATGATTTCGAACAGTTTTTTCGCTCATTTGAAATAGTCGATTACGGGTTGTTTGTGCCAGAATCTAATAATGAAACTTCACAGTCGAACAATATTGAAATGTCTTGAACTTTTATTTATTTTTATTGATTAAAAAATCGCAAACAAGAGATTAATTATCTATAAATATAGTCTCTGTTTGTTGTTCATGCATCCTAATAGTAAACCGAGTAATAACGATATAATGAAGAGAAAAATTTTAAATTTTCTGAATCTTCGATTGCAGCTACTACGAATGCAAAATAACAATTAAATAGCAACGAAGTATTTTTTAGATATATTTTTCTTTGTTAATTTTAACTATTTCAATGTTTCACGGATTCAAATTTTTTCTATGCTCTATATTGAACTAATAAACAGTTATAATTGATAAACATTTCATAAAAAGCTCATTTTTTGTGGAACTCACATATATTTTCGCAAAAAATAGTGAGTGTAAATTGAATTGTTAGATTTTTGCGGCTCCCCTGTACCCTACCCACCCCCTCCCCATTACAGGCATAAAATATTAAAAAAAACTAACACTTAGATGCACTAATTAGAAACTTTTTTTGGTACAGGTCGATTGCCTATGTTCACCACTACTCACATCAGTAATAAAAATCTAGTTTCACTAATTAGAAATCATTATAATTAGGATTTAATCTCTGATTAATCATCAAAATCTGT
>CAJNYU010001128.1:125841-149701 GCA_905331475.1 Rotaria socialis
TTTTCTCACACAAATACCTTATTCTACAGCTTGAATCCACTTTAGTGTATTTACAATTAGAAGCTTTTCCATCCACTGGGAAGCTTTTATCAAATTTTCGTTTATGAAAAAACGAATCAATTTCTCACGTAGTATACGAAAAAATATAAATTTTTCCATAATATTGATGGCTATATCCTAAATACCGTTTAAACTATTATCATTCACAATATTTCTCAATGAAACCACTAAACACGTCAGCATACTGACATATTCTAAACAAAAAGTTTTTTATACGTTCTCTCAAATAATATTTCCTATTGATAGATCCAATAAATTTCAAATGTTAAAAAGGTTTTATTATCTTATGTTCGAACAAAATATATCATCTCACTACACTGAAAAAATAAAACTTCTATTTGATCAATATCTAACTGACCGAAATATGCGAGTTCCACATTTTAGCCCCAACAGGGCTGCGCTGAAAAGGTTTTTTCTTCTATTCTTAAAAAATAAATCTGGATTACATCGAATTCTTCTTTTTATGCATTGTCAAGATCGAATGAATGATTAGTTTAGTTGATCGTCAATAGTAAAGAATTGAAGACGTAGTTAAATTTGTTTTCGATGAATACCAAAAGCATAGTTATGTTTGATTTTGTTTTTCAATTGCCAATTATTTTTATAAAATGAATTCTATTAGATAAATATTTTGGTATCAATATTGATTATCCTACCTTCGAATAAAGTAAACACAATAATAATCGATTGATCCTATAAAACGTATTTAAAACTATTTCGAAGTACAAATCTAAGAAATTTTGACAAAATACTTGATAGAAATGCTAAAACATTTCTTAATACTACTCTTTCATATATCTTTCTTAGTATCAATTACTGAAGGTATGTTTGACTGAAAGCTTCACGAATTTTTCAAATCTAATATCCTCAATAAGATATCCTAAGAAATGATTTTATCCATAACAATCAGGCATTTCATGTTATAAGCATACTTCATGTTCACCTAAAGGATCTTGTATAGTCGACGGAAACAAATATCAATGTTCAAATGCTGAACTATTCTGCTTTGTAAGATAAAAATTGTTTATTCAAGTAAAATTGCAATGTAATTTGAGTGTTATTTAGAACAATAATATTTTTTTCGATGTTGCTGAACGTGGTTGTGGTAGGATAACTAATGCAGAATTTCATTCTTTGGAATATATATACATTTATTTATTTATAGCTGACACATCTACGTGCAATTCTAGTATACCAAATCCTGGGCGTTTTTGTTGTAATACAGATTATTGCAATCAAGCTATTTCATCTGTTCAAATAAGCCGATCGATTCTATTGGCATCTATATTTATTAGAGTTTTCGTGATTAATTCTCTATCAAAAGCTTTTATATGATTGTCAAAAATTTGTCGTATTTTAACGAATATTTTATTTGAAATAAATTCGATGATGATAAAGTAATTTAGATTTGCTAAATTCATCTGAAGTTTTCATATTTTTAATTGAATAAATTAGCTTTTAGAATATAGAGTACTGTTGCCAATAAATATTAATCATTTGTGAAGATCTCCTATGTACACTAGATATGGTCTTATTTCGTTGAAAATAAAAACTGCCAAGTTGTTCTCTAACATTTAACATCAACTAGTGACAACATTCAGCTGAAGCGCAAATTCATAGAAACTAGTTTTCTTTTGCAGAAAATATTCTCAGTCGCATTCAGCATGTGCCTACATCAAACGAGACATTATTACTATTATTCTGCGTTTTGTGTTTTTGTTTCTTTTCTGCTTTCAGTGTCTCGTTTATTTTTTTTCCCGAGTCAGAATGACGTGAAGGACGCTGCTATTCTAATATTTTCTTGTCCTGTATCTTGTGATAATTTTGCAGGATGAAAATCTCTCTCTCCCGACAAGAAAGTTCCAGTCGTCAAATAGAGATTTTCAGTGAAACATCAACTACGGAAGAAAAGAATTGATTAAAATAATTTTTTTGATCAAGGTTAAAACGTCGTTGTCGATGTTTTTTTGTTTTTTTCATACATTTCCCGAGCACATACTTGTCGAGGTCATCTGTATCTTACTATGTTTTTAGTGTCTACATTATTTTTGAAGAAGAATGGAATTCGATGAGTCATAATTATTTATTATCAAGAGAAAAAACGGTTTCCATGTGGTTGGAACAATTACCTGATGAAATTATATTGACTATATGTTCATATCTAACTCCATTTCATGTCATTGAAGTATTTAACAATTTAAATGCTCGATTAAATTGCACAATAAGTCAGTATCGACAAAATCTTGATTTACGTTGTTTAAATTTACGCCAATTTTATTTCATTTGTGAAATGATTCGATCTAGTTTTGGTGAAAATGTACATTCAATTATTCTTTCAAATGCAGCACCGGCTGTAAGACAACTTATCTTATTTCGAAAACAAATTGAATCATTCACGAGCATATTACCGAATTTAGAACAATTAACACTTATAGATCATTATGACGATGAATTAGATTTGTATTTGCCTTTAGTTTCTATCTTAAGAAATCTTAAAAAATTAATTATTAATTTTATAAAAACGAAAAATGAAACAATATTATGCAGTTTTGTTACTCAAATGTTAACAGATAATTTTATCTATTTTGATCATATTCCAAAACGTCGAAGACGTGATATATTAACATTAGAAAAATTATCATTCATTGGGACTGGATATTTAAAATTAACACCCATATATAATGAAACAATTACACATTTAACAATTGAAATTGAAAACACTGATGATCTTATCGTCATTTTTACAGGATTTGATTCTTTGCAATATTTAAATGCTAATTTGAAGCAATTAACGGCATTAACATCAAACCAGTAAGTGGATTAATTCTAAAAATTTTTATAATACTTTCACATAAGAAAAGAAAAAAATAATAAGATAAAATTTTTTTTCAAGCTTTTGATGAAACATGTAATTTATTTACTGTTTTATGTACTCACTTTTCTTTGTAATTGATTCAATATACTGACGAATAGAGTATTATTACGAAAATTTTAGTAAATAAAATATATCACAATTATTGGATATCTCCCTAACTGAGAAGGAATTTTCTCTCAGCCTTGAACTTGAAAAATATTCTTTTTCTCAGTAGACTTTAACGATTTTATTTCATTTTCTATTCATCCAAGTCCACAAAAAAAAACTCTTTTCGTTTCGCCTTCATCTCAGAAAGCGTCAACTCTTGTTGCTTTATCATCGATCTCTTTCATAATCTTTGTGAATATAAGATATTCATTAGTCTAACAATATTTTTATGTTAATAGCACTTTAGCACAAAAATTTCTTTCAATAAAAAAACTGTTTATATAACTAGCTTTGTTAAATCAATGTTTCTTCAAGTATGGGTAGGAATAATCTGTCTTAGAAGTTTTCCTGACGAAATTCTAATTATTTAACTTATATGATATTTATCATGTGCTATGATTTTCGACTTTGAAATACGATAGTTTTGAACGTCATTAAGAAAATAAAGGATTAAAATAAATTGTTTTCGACGTTTCTCAAGTGAGTTAACAAGTCAAAATGTTTTTATTTCGACGACAGTCGTTACTCTTTCTAATCTACCTATGAGTTTCGGTTATTATATTTTTTTGATCTCTGTCTGATAACAATTGTCGAGTCATACTAAATATTTTGATGATAGGTATTTTAATTTTTATGTATTCCCTATTAACTTCAGTTACTTATGCATACGAATGTAAAATTACTTCAATTGGCAAAAACGTTGACTCTTCATAAAACAGTACGAAGATAGATATAGTATAATAAATGATTTGCTTATTGTTTTCATTAAGATTTAGTATCATAGTATTGTTTTATAATTTCAAACGATAAAGAGTTTTTTAATCGATATCTTTATTGCAAAGAAACTTTTATTTGTTCAGTTACAACAGCTTATATAATCAACGCCAGATTCAATGTTCATCATTAATCAAGTTTTGTTTTCAAGCAAGATGGCAACCTGAAATATTATCATTTAATCAATTTAAATCTATACTAAATATGGTACCAAATCTTCAGAATTTCTCATGTACGTTGAAGTCCGCAACAAATCAAAAAGAACTTGTGAACTCTGATTACATTAATAAAGACAAATGGCAGAATTTATGTGCTGAATTTCATGATCTAAGCAATTTGGACTGTTCAATTAAATGTTCTTTGAGTTCAACAAATACTTCTGAAACTAATTTTGTGCGAATTATTGCAACTATGTCTCGCACATCTGATCGATCAATTAACATTCGCCTTTATTACCACAACGAAAATAATAACACTATGAAACATGATGTAAGTATTTTACGATGGAAATATCAGGTTTGATTGCATATGATTGATAAAAAATGTAGAGGTATAAGGTGCTTATCTAAACTATCTAACGGAGATATGATTCAAAAATCGATCAAGGATGCTTTGGCACGATGATTTTTCACTATACGAAAATGTTTCCTTTAAAATTATATTCAAATTAGTGTTGTACAATATATCAATGATAATCACTAATTGCTTGGATAGATTAACTATGCATATATCATCACAATGCTATCCTTTGAAAACACCCAGATTATCTATGCACGAATTTGATTTTTGTCGAACACGAGAAAATAGTCATAGAAATAGTATAGATATGTGACTTTTCTACTGAATTTCATATAGCTACATATTAGAAAGAAAATTTTTTTCTAAATAACGCACAAAGATCATGAATATTTGTTGTCTAGCAAATTCATTTTATGCAATGATTTATCGTATACATCGATGATTTGAAGTCTTGCCAATTGATTTCTTAAAAATTGGCAATAATACCCATAAATATAACTACAATATGCGATAAGCGTGACTACAATTCTGATCATGATATTAATTTTTGTAGTTTGAGTGATGTTGATAAAAATCGTTTCTGCATCAATTGTACCGTGTTTACATTCATATTATTCTCTTGTTTCATAATAGTCTACGGTGGAACTTGATATTCAAGAACTACGGAATATGAATGGCAGACAATTGGCAGACAAAATCATACATAGTCAAGAAATAACTTTATATAGTGAATTTCTTGTTGATGATAGTAAATTATTTTCAACGTTTCCTGAATCATTATGTTTCCGAGATCATATTATATTTTCACGTATACAAAGTCTGGATCTTTTAGGCGAGTTTTCGAATATGAATAATATCTTCTTAACCACATTCGTCGAACAACTTATTCATCGTTGTCCAAATCTTCAATCAATTGGATTTTTTCTTTATTGGATCGAAAATATGACTGATTTAGTTCTTGATTTTTTACGACCACTTAAAGATGATTTAAGGCAAATACAAAGATGTTATTTATATACCGAAGGTGATATTGATGAAAAATTTATTTCCGAACTTTCACATTTGCTTCCATCATTGAATTTATTATCGGTAAAAGTTGATTGGTATTGTATTACTAGTAATATTGTAGATTTATGCATCGTAAATATTAAAAATTTAATTCATCTTGAAATGGTATTAGAAGACATTCCAGATTATTTAGATGACGATTATGTTGATAGAATGAAAATGGAAAAAGAAATTGAATCTTTAGCAATGACACGTGATATACAAGAATGGCTGAAACAAAATACGCTCTTAGGAAAACTTTCATCAAAAAGACTATTTCGTGCTGAAAAATCTGGTAATGACTTGAAAATATGGCTTTAGAATCTATTCATGTTTATTACTCAACATGTTATTGATTAGTTTATTTCGAATAAAAAGTATTCACCAGATCATTACCAAGAGACTTGATCTATAAAAAGATTTTTGTTTTTTAAAATATTAATTAATTCCATTTTTATAGACCTCTAACTTGTTCTACCATTGGCATCATAGCATTGGCACATATGTAGTGGCCTAATCAGAGTTAGCCGAGTGGTTGAGAGTCGCCCAACCATGCCCTATCCTGTTTACGCCACTAATTATGATATTTTTCATTTGGAAGAAGTCGAGAACGTCGATGACTGATGGAAACAGCCCTCATCTAGATATGATTTATTTCACGCCAAACCCTTCCTAGTCGTTTCCAGAAGTAATCTCTGACAGAATCAGCTCTATAAGCACCTGTTAATAGTATTTTGTTTTCGTCGATTGAAATAGTTAATAGTAATCATATGTACACTACAGTTGGGCGAGTAGATTAATCTGAATTTAAGGATACATTCACATTAGTAATGAGCGAGACCAATCATTTTTGGTCTCGGAACCATGATCATGTTAAACTATATATAACTCACATCTAAGCTAGTTTTTCTAACGACTAGTAATAAATAACGAGGATACGACTGTAGATCACCTGTGAAGAACTAATTTGGGTGATATTCATTCTCAGTTTTTTAAGGGTTTTTGATCATTGATAATGTTTCTCAAGAAGGAGATTTGGTTTAACATCTGTATTGTTAGTTTGAAAACTTTAAAATGAAAATAACAACATGAGAATTGATTGATACTTTCAATCATGTGGTTCGACATGTAACGAAATTGATCTGTTGCGCAGTAACTTCGAATAAGAAAAGCATTAGATCATTCGATGAATTTAATAATTCAAATTGATCTTGTTTATCATCATGTTTCTTCGGTTATTTAATATCTAACTACTTCATATGATATAAATTTGAATCATTCTAAAAGTTTAAAAAATAACCGAATATCTGATAAGTCTTCTCGCCTGTATCTATGGTTGAGTATTTGTTTGATTTATTGATTTAATTATTCTTTCGATACATCAAGTAAATATAAATAATTACGTGAAGGACCAACATTTTCATATGTAAGAAAGTTTGTAAAACTGAATGAAGATTCGTTATCATGTTATAACAAGAAATATAAATTATTGCAATGATTAACATGTATCGACAATATTAATGTGAACAAGAATACGTGAAATTTTGTAAGATTTATGTTGGACGATCATAAATCAACATTTTAGGCAAATATATAAAAGAGATGAAATGTTTTTCAGTTCGTTGAAAAGTGTTACTCCGTTGGCATGTTATCTTGATACAAATCTGGCCAATAGTCAATATTAGACATCTTTCAATTCGAAAGGGCTATGCCAACTGAAAATCTAAGAGCGATGATGCTGCTTATTTTCTAAATCGCTGCAGTAATAAAACCTTCCGTCAGTGAAACTTGTTACTGCTCCTGTGGTAAACCTATTGGTTCGCGAACATTATCAAACGTTAGGTCAATTAATCTCGCTTCGTGTAGTACAGACACCCGTGCATGTACAACTGTGTGTACAAGAAATTTTACCATCTGTAGTACGGAAGATGCAAGTGATACTTGTGAGACTACTTTTCTAAAATATTTTCCGCCATTTTTTATTGTATTTATTGGTATCTTCTCTACAAATATGACTCAATAAGACATATCCGACACTCAAGGAACGCTGTTTTTTTACTAAGTTTTAGTTTGAAATAGGAACAACATTTGATGATTGTTGAGTTCACCATTCAATTCTAACTTATTTTGTTTCATTAAAGAAAACGAACATTTTTTCTAACAAGTTCTATTTAGATGATGTATTAAATAATGTATTACGTTATGCTTACTCGTTTCTCATACCTTACTCGTTCAATTCTACTTGTTAACGGGAACTGTATGATTTGAAAAGCAACTATATGAATTAAACGTATTCTTTTTGTTCTCATGCGTTATTATGTTGGTTTTTTTCAGTCGATCTACTCATATGCTCATAGACAAAAATTAAATCATCGACGATCTTATTGCTAGATATGGATTTTATTGCATGTTTATGAAGTTTATCATGGTCTTTTAAAAAATACTTTCAAGATTGATCTCGATTTAATATATCAACGTAATTAATTAGAAAACAATTTGTAATCAATGCAGTAGTTAGAATTATGCTAAATTAATAATTCTCAACAAAAAAATAAAGCAGATAGTTTATCCAGGCTTCATTATTTTGATGATTTCAAATTAAGATACTTTTATTAACAATAAATATATCAGGATATAAATTGTTTCATTTCGATGATATTTTTGCTGGCAACAAAAGTATAACGAATTATTCAACAACGAAGATTTACGTGTAATAGATTTATTTACTCATAAGAAAGAGGTCCGTGTAGTCAAACAGACTATGTTTTCAGTAGTTTAACGTTAAATAATCAACTTTATTGACTGCAATATACGATCTAAAAGATTCAAATAGTGAAATAAGACGTGTGTTAAATGAATATCAACATTGCAAAGACATGCGATCTATTAATTGTGGACCAGTACTGGGAGGACTAATCTGTCGAGTGAATTGGTAGGGATGATTGAATTTATCACGAATATTATCCTCTTTTGTCGATCGAAATCGATTTATTACGATGCCTTTTTTAGCAATAATTTTGTACCATCGTTAATAGTTAGAGGGATACAGTTCAGCAAACATGATAGATAGTAGAGATCCTTACTACAACAATCTAGGCAAAGCAGTCTCTAAATACTGTTCATCCATGTTTCAAAAGTTTTACAAGTTTCGTTTTGATTTCTACACACTAATGGCAGTGGTAATAGAGACTGTGATCATTGAAAAGACTTTGTGACTCTATGCGACTGAAAATTTCTTCTAAAAACAATCGACAGCTTACGACTCGCAATGCTAGCTGTGTTACCTTGTTTGTTTTATGAGCGATGAGATAAATATGAGTGTATATTTTTTGGGTCCACTATATTCATATATATATATATATATCCTACTAAACTGTATACCATGTTGCACAACACTCAGTTATACTTCTGATCAATACGAATTTTATTAACTTAACGTAAAGTTTAGAGTTTCGATTAAAATTTTTACGAGAAAATGGAGTTCCACCTGAAATTCATATAACTCATATGTTCACGTAGAAGTAGATATAAACAAATAAGTTTGATTAATTAATTTTCTATTAAAAACATGAGCATTATTTCATCCGTTTACTTTGAACTAAAATATTCTCGCTCTTTGTTTGGCGAATTTTCTACGTATTATGTTTCTAATTAAATTTCATTATAAACAAAGAATAATATGAACGTTTTTGCTGCTAACTAAAATTCGATTTAGAATCATCGAATATTTATGTCGAATCTATCTACTTCAAGTGCGCTACATCTGTCCTATACTATCGTGGAAAAGAAAGCTAATATTTGATTAAAATTAAATTAATTAAGTTTTAATGATTAGAATGGACTTCGTTCAATAGAAATGCTGTTGGCAGAATATAAAACTTAGTTTAATGAAAATACTACGCAGTGGATATCGTCACCAGTGATTTATCTATTGTATAGACAGCGTGGGCGGCGGTCACTCAACATTTTGAGTCGCCCACTCAAATATACACAGTTGGTTTCATACAAGTACTATATGGCAAAAACTTTTCTAGCCATCAGTCCTCCAAAAATTTCTACCGCCCACCCGAAAAATGAAACCTAGATAAAACACTGGCAGTCACAGTCAGTACTTTGTGAGGATTCCCTGAATATTTTCGAGTTAAAAACTTATCTAAACGCTAATTATAATTAGACTGCATGCATGTGAAGAAAATGACATCAATATTTTTAGTTTTTCACAAAAACTAATCGAAGTTATCATTAGAGTAAAATTACACATTTTTAATATTCTTCTTGTTAACGATATGTAAAGGCAATAGCAAAAAATAATAATAGTAGCTATTTGTTTTGACATATTGTACATCAATAAAAGTTTCCGATGTAAATTAAAACTATAGAAGTACATTTAAGTAAAGCTTCTATTGAATCTTATGAAATATAGATTGTATCAAGTTATCTTTATGAAAATGCTTCATATGATTAACATTTAGATTCTAGAAGTGCAGTTGATTAGACAAATTCTACTAATTTTGTGGAACTCACATATATTTTCGAAGAAAATGGCGAGTGTAAGCTTAAAAGCGAGATTTTGCGATTCCCCATCCCAATCTCCCATTAGAGACATTAATGAGTTTAAAATTGTGCTAATTAGGAGCTTGACTAATGAGGCTGCTATTTCTTCCTTTTTTAATTACAGACTACACAAAAAAGCAATGTTTGCTCATTACAGACCATAGTAACTAGCTTATGGTACCATTACAGGCCATAGAAACTAGTCTCTATCATTGTTAAATATACGAGCTAGCAATTAAGACTCCATCACAGACGTAAGCAAATAAGCAATGACCTAATTATAGGTTTTGTGAATCAAGGTAGATTTTTCAGATGACCTATTTTGAATTATTTTAGTAAGCCGAAGGGATATATGTGAGTTCCACATTTTAGTCCCAAAGGGGCTGCGCTAAAAACTTTTAAGAATACAACGAAAAATATTTCTACAGTTTATATATATATTTTTTTTTCAATTTCCCAACAAAGTTTGAATAGATTATTTTTAGTTGGATCTATTGGAATTACGAGACGAATGAATTAAGGAGAGGAATAATTGTGTGCATTCCAAGTAATCCTCGGTGATTCACAGACAACAATAGATTTACTTTATTTGTTTATAGATATTTGAATTATCTTCAAAAAAACATGAATTAGGTACATCTTTTGATGAGTAACAACTGTCTAGTGTAGATTTTATTTTCATCTCAAATTCTAATTGGTCACGAAGCTTCGTTCGTTCGTAAATAATAATTTAAAAATAACATAAAATCTAGTAGAATTTTTTCTTTTCTTTTGATCAAGGTAATTAGAATAATATTTTGTTTTTTATCAGAATTTATATATAGAAACCGTATTATTTTCATAGGCTTATCAAATAAAAATGCGTTGCTATAATGAGAATTGACGCAGAATAAAATAAAAGATTAGAGATTTTATTTTATTGCTGCGATACATTCAAATTTATAAGAATTTTTCTTTTCTTGATTTCATAGAAGTTTCAACAGTGGATATTTCTTCTGTATTCGGATGTATAGCGAGAGAGACATGTTCCTTTGTTTTTCTTTTCTATATTCGATTTTTACGATTGATGACGCGTTGTTAAAATCCGCAACAAGCGAAACATTTTATGATATAACAAAAACGAAAAAAAGGTGAAAGAGATTCCTAGGTAAACCAAGAAACAATAATGCATAATAAAAAAAGAAAATGTGTACGAAAATGATTTTGTTGTTGGCGCAAAAGTAAGTCAGTCAGGCTATATCGCAAAGTTTTGTTTTTTATTTATGTAATTTTGAATAATTTCTCTCGTTTGATCGTTGATTGTGTTTATCCAGAGAATATGAACCAATTCAAATATGAATACATGAAATCATTCGTATCAACGTTCGTCATTTCTCATGAAGATATAACGAAGAAAATCAATACTTATGATTCAAATAAAAACCAGTGAATCTTCGCAAAAACGATTGATTAAGAAGAATCAAAATATATTATTGAAAAGAATTCAACTAAGCGTATGACGAATGAATGAGTTTAAATCAAATGTTTTTTAGTATTTATTTAACAATTGTTTGTTATTCTATGGTGTTATACTAAAACCTAAACACATGAATTATTCAATTAATGAAGAATTTCATTGATTAAAGAACATTGGAGATTTGAAAGCTATAAAATAAAATCATATCTCATTATCATAGATAAGCAAAAATTTTATTTTTTTACCATTGCTTTTATTTGTATAAGTTTGCATTCTAATGAACTTTACGAAAAAAAAGATGATCTAAATTAGTTTCATTTCGATCTCAAATCTTTGTACAATGACAAAGAATCATGTTATATTCGTACGTATTTTGTATGTTTATTATTCTTATACAAAAGAAGAAAAGAAAGAAATACTTGAATAGTAAAAGAATTTGATTACTTCTCAATAATCGACTAGAGTTATTTGAAGAACAATAAGATATAAGAGAAAAGAAACAAACAAACAACGCAGAAGAAAGAGAATACAAAGAACAATACAGGTCTACGAAGTGCTCATTTTCATGTATTGTCTGGTTTTTGTAACTTTCTGTTTTAATGTTTTAGGCTGATTTCGCACATGAAGATTATTGTGACTTGGGATAATGGACACATTCTGTTTTGGCGGCGACACACACACACACACACACACACACATATAGATGAGCATCAGACACAAGCCAACAAATAAAATTAAAACCAAGCAAACAAATAAACGAATGTGCGAGATGCTTACAGCGAAGAACAATAAAGAATAGTGAGGAAAATAATTGAAACGATAGCAGTCGATTGAAGAGATGATAACGATGAAGATCGAGGCTTATCACAAAAAAGCCAATTGGTATTTATTGAGCGAGGATAATCTACGGCTGCTTCCATACTTGTGTTGTTTAAACGCCAAAAATCGAGACCTTTAAAAAAATATGTTGAACCTATAAAAAGAAAATGTTGAAAACAATAACAAAAAATAAAATTATCAACGTACCGGTTAAATCAACAAAGGCATCGTCAAGTGGAATATCAATTCCTTGCCACATAGTCATATCTCTTGGATAATCATAAGTATTAACACGATTCCATCTTTCATCTAATGCCCAATATAAATTCTCTGAAACAAGATAGGCTTGACGATTAAATGACCATAGAAAAGCTGCATCAATATAATCAACATGTGTTGGAAGACCAAGTGAACTTATATTACGAGGATAAGTGGAGCCATCTTCTTCAACTGATATTTTATTATCGTCGAATAGCCAATATTGACGACCTAAAATATTTTATGTTTCTTTTTTGTATATTAATCATAAAAAACGCTATACCTGAGAAAAGCATTAAACGCCCATCAGCTCGTTCATAAGCAGCATCAATTTTTGTCAATGTTTCTGGTAATCCTAACCAAAAAGCATTATTTATCATTGGTGATGAAGAATCTAAACCGCGTCGATCATATTGCCAAAAATACTACATTAAAAATAGAAATTTATCAAATGAATGTAAATCCAGAATAACGATTAAAGTTAACCTGTCCTTTAAATATAAATAGAATTCCTTTATACATCGTAATCGCATCATAAAATCCATCGCATAAATCTAATGTCGATGGATCTGTATAATTTATTTTAATCTGTTCAGTTGATCTATGTCTTTCCACGTACGATTGTAACGGGTGGTTTGTTGATTTTGGCGTTGCTGATTTTGTTATAGATGGATGTTTAGTTTCATATGAATGACTTAATGTCATTAGTGTTGTTGCTGCTGTTGTTGTTGTTGTCGTCGTCGTTACCGGTTTTGTTGTTGTTGTTGCTGTTGCTGCTGTGATTGTGGTTGTGATTGTGGTTGTGCTTGTGATGGTCATTGTCGTTGTAGTGATTGTTGTTTCATTATGAATTCTTTTATGATTGTTTAAAACTAAAGTTGATATAGGATTAGTTGAAGTTGTCGTTTCAATTTTTGTTGATGTTGAGGTTACCATTGTTGCTGCTGCTACTTCAACTGTATTTGTTATTATTGGCGGTGTTGTTGAATAGTCATTCGTTTCTTTTGCTATTTCATCCGTATTTAATGATGACGGAGTCAGTACTTCAGTTGGAGGATCTACACCACAAAGAAAGGTTTTCTTTTTATGTTAATTAAAATAATAAATTTACCTCCATAAAGTTTTCGAACAGCTGCTATATCATCACTATGTAGTTTAATACTTTTTGAGTAACCACGATAATAGGGAAACATAATAGCATCAGGTATATTCGAATGCATTAAACCTAATGAATGTCCTAATTCATGAACTGTTACTGAGAATAAATCCACTAAAATAAGCATAAAAAATATCTTGGCATAAATTTAATAAAATACACGGTGATTAAGAAATAAATATATAAACGACAGAAGTGTCAAATACCAGAAATCTTCTACAGTAAATAAAATTCAGTTTTCTCTTCTGAATAGAAATATGACCAAATTTTCGATTCATAAGGAATCTGTCTGTAGATGTAAGTTTGAAGCAGTACGTATGACCCTAATTGAGATAGCATTCTACTACGATCTCAATCATTCACAAGATGACGTATGTGAAAGTTTTTACATATGTGCAATCTTAGACATACAGGATAACGAGAGCAATTCTGTTCCAATCTCATCAGTTGAACATGACTTATTATGTACGATAGCACTAGTTATTATAAATTATATAATTTAATTAGCACAGAAACTTACTATCCTATCAGGCTGTAGTTATGTAACAGATTCGTAGCTATCAAAACTAATCGATGAAATTCAAAGAAACTCATCATATAAATAGCCGCATCAAAGAGTACATCGTGATTGATTTGTCAATTCATTAAGTTCTTTTCTTTATGAATTATAGAGCTACAAGGAAAAAGAGCGATGAGAAATTAATCAGTTTAATTCATGAAAATTGTCTGGAGTATTAAAATCATCTATTTATTCATGAGTCATTCTATAGGTCGTCGACACGAACTTCTATGAAGAGTACGATCGCAATTTTCTCGCTTTAGATTGGAAATCTAGAGATATACATTAGATCGATGGAATAGTAGAGTTTATTTTCGCTATCAAAAATATTTGTTTGAAGTTTTGTCTTATGACGATCGAGATAGAACAAAAAAGGAAAAGCAGAGAAGAAAAGATTCGCTCACACACCTTCAGATTTTCTACAAAATTTTCCGTCTTATTTGTGATGAATATTTAGGCGACTATCTGTTTTTTCTTAAATTCTTCCATGAGAAAGTATTACCATTAGCACTGTGAAGCTAATTGTTGGCTACAATTTCAGGCAAAAACAAATTCTCGAGTAGAATATCGGAAAAGAAAAAGAGCGTACTTACTTAGACCATATTCATTCTCTCTGTAGACTGTCCAATCTTCATCTTCGTCATAATGAACATCTCCACCGAGATGTTCTTCAGGATAGAAAGCATGAGCTAGAACAGAACCTAAACAAGAAGCATTGAAGCATTTTTCACCACATCTAATAAAAATGTAAACCTTTTCCATCAAACTGATATCCATCTTCATGGTAACCTTGAGCGAATAAAAATTCAATATCTGGATGTTCCATTTCATTGGCTTGACGAAATCTTAATTGGCTCGGATACGACCAAATTAACAGAGCATGATAAATGGCTCGATCAACAGAATCACGTGGCATATCTGGTGTATAATTCATAATTCTATTTAAAAATTGAAAGTACATTAAAAAAAAGAGCGGTTAGATTCATATTAGTTTTCCTCTTCGCAGTATTTTTTTCTTTATTTTTATGATTTGGAAAGATGAAAAGACTATCAGTACCGATGATCTATCTAATCAAGAGAATAAGCATTTTGGTGATACTTCAAGTGACAGTATTTCCCTAGACACTCATCAAAACCCAGCTCAACAAAAACAATCAGCTATTTATGATCAAAAACGATTTGATAATTTTAATTGTTTGTCTCAACATGAAGAATTAATAGAATTACGTACAAAACCTTCACAATCTCTAAAGTTTTCTCAATCATCTAATTCAATCAATTTAAAATTATACAACGATAATTCTTTTCCTATAATATTTAAATTGAAAACAACTGAGCCCGATATAATCGCTTCTCAGCCGGCTCGTGGTTTTATTCAAGCTAATTCATTCATTGAATGCCGCTTAACTTCAATTGAAACTGACTATCGAATATTATTTGTTGTACAATATACACGAATCTTAAATCAATATGATGATTATATAACACAATGGAAAAATTTAAAATCAGAAAACATTTATATAAAAAATTTCCATTGTAATTTTCAATTTAATTTTCAACATGAAACACAAATAGATAGCAAACAAAAATTTTTGAAGCCAATATTATTTACATTTGCAACTATTACTCTTCTAACTGCTTTTATTTATTTCAGAAATAAATAATTTTTACTTACTTATAGGTTAAATATGTTTTAGCCCATTTTTGTCCTTGTAAAACATACCGACGTCGACGACGATTTCCATAGATATGAGGACGTGGTAAACGATGAGGTTCATAATCAGCTAAACCGCAACGAGGACGTCTTATTAGATCAAGTGTTGCTTGATCGAGTTTACCCTGAGAAATATTGAAAGAAATCATCTGAAAAAGCAAAAACCAATTCTACGTACAGTCACAGGAATCGTGGCAAATGTTTGTAAACGTCGAATTGCAGAACGAAATTCTTCATCTGTTCGTATTGCTCGCGTTTCCAAATCAGAACGAGGTAAGTAACCATAATTACTTAAATATGTATGCTAAGGAAAAATTGAAATGAATCAGTTCATATTATCTGTTTATGTTTGTGTTTGTCTTGCTCAATCAAAATGAACTTACAAGTTCGCCTAAAACAGCTTTGTTCTTGTCGTCAAATATCGAATGTCTTCGATCTTTGTTCATTATTTTATCTTTTGACGTTGCTACTTCTCGTTGATCTCTATCGATTAAAATGGGTCTTGAAAGGACTAATTCGATGAGGATAACAACGACGAAAAGTAAATGACAATTGAGGACGATCAAGCCACAGGGCATAGTCACCACAAAAGTCTAAGTAGTACATCACCACTGTTGTACAAGCATGTTCACTTGTCTCTTTCTAAAACAGATCATATAGTATATCCAATATCTATATTTATATTTATATTTATCCTACAAGTAGATCAACAGAAAACAAAATGCCATTCGGATAGAATCGATCGGTCGATCCGTATTCACTTTTTATTTGACCCTAATCTTAGATTCCTTCTGGTTTTTGTTTCCAATAGTAATCTGCTTTTACTTTTACTTTTACTTTAATTAACCTTGGCTCACAGAACAGATTTATTCATTTGGGAAATAATCTTATTGTTTAGATTCTTTCCGGCTATCAAGTCTTGTTCATTTTTCTTCAATGTAAATTTTAAAAAAATGAATATTCCTATCATTTTCACCGGACATACGATAAAAACAAAATACAAAACAAACAATTGTATTAGTCACTATCCACTAATAAATGGAAAATAAATTAATATTATTTGCTATAAAAAAAGAAAAGCTCTTCATAAGAGATTTTTCGATGGAACCCTTGTCGAAACCAATCAATAAGGAAACCAAAAAGTTGTCAAACATCAAGGACAAATATTCATTCTCATTCCTACTATAAATAGAAAGAAAATGTATGGTAATTACATATTCCCATCTATACGACAGAATCTTTTTCAAAAAGAAGAATTAGCATAATTTAGTTTTCTTTTTGAATTCAATATTTATTCTTTAATTGTTTATTCCGGTCGAAATAAACCTCTTTTCTTGTTTAAAAAGAAACAAGACTTCTTTTCAAATAAATCCACATTCTCAAACAATCCTACCTGAAAATATAAACTAACTCTAAAGACCAAACCGATATATATATATATATATATATATATATATGGTACTTGCTCTCTTAATAGCTCTTTATTTCTCTCCGAATGAATACATTTGTTTTATATAGTGCATCCCATTTTTTTCATCAAGTCACGTCTCATCGAAATATTTTCTTGTTTTTTTTTTATATTCTTTTACTCTTCTATGACTAATCGGTAAGTGAATCCTTAGAGGCAGATAGAGAAATGAATGAAATGCATACACACAGCATGCTTCTGATTATATTATGAGCACACGCACAACACTGAGCATTCTATCTCACATAATAAATGGGTTGTAATATTAGCTTGCTAGTAGAATACAAAAAGTCAGTATAATCACACTAATACGAGGCCGTCGTTTTCTTGTTTCTTTTTCCTTCGAACTGTTAATTTGATGAGAGAGAGAGAGAGAGAGAGAGAGAGAAGGAGGAAAAGAAAAAGAAAAAAAAGAAGCTGAGGTTGCGAACCGATCACCATTCAAGGACATTCGAATACTTCTCTTCTGGTTATGTGCATTTTTATATGCCTTTCAAAGAAGAGAAGAAAAAGCTAAGTTCATAACTATCTTCATTTGTTTATGCAATACTGACGACAAGTCTTATCTTCTTTGCCTTCGTTTTATATCGAAACGACAGCTGGATTCTAACACACTCATCAATCTCTATATAAAAATTGCGTAAAAAAACAAGAATACGGGATGTGATTTTGTTCATATTAGTTCTTTGACTCTTTACTTGTTGTCTTTTTTATCTATCGGTCAAACAACAACTAATAATAGATTGAATTTTCTTAATACAAGTATCGTGCAAGTGTGAATATGTTTTAGTCCTATACCTTGTTGTTGAATTTCGCTGTTCTTTCTTATAATAGCTTTGACTAAATCGAAAATTTAAATTCAGAAGCCAAACTTGATGAGAGGATTATTTTATTTATTAGAATAATTAATATCTTTTATACTAAGTATAAAAATCTCTTACCGAATCATCATTTTCTATTTTCTGCTATTTCTACTCGACAATTATTACTTTGAAACAAATCAAACTGTTAACACTGCCATTAATATATTAATAATATCTATATTGACCTTCTTTTTTTTGTTACTTTAGATGAATAGTAATGATCTCTCTTATACAACAATGACTCCATTTACCTTTTCATAGGTGTGAAAGAATAAAGGTATAATCAATTCTATGCGACAGCTAAAAGGTCGTATTGTAAGAATAAAGTTGTTCGAGATTTCGGCATTCGATTAAAAACTAATTCACCAAACAAATCATCAATACATGTTATCTTAATGATAAACGAATGAGCAATATTTCAGAACTAAAACTGATATCTATTTCTTTGTTGATGCATCAAAGCATACGAATATATTTTCTTGTTGTCTATCATATGAAAATACACATTGTTTTAATATATGTATGGTGGCAAGTTTTACACTTCCAGACAATATTTGCATAATCTCCTAACACTCTTCTATGCTTACTGTTTTCATAATGATTAATATAGTTGTATAAGTTGATCAAATATTATGATATGATACTACCTACATATATGCCATTGACCTTCATCTGTATTCAGCTGCTGAATTATTTCTCCCATGCTTTTTAATGATTAATTTTAAAAACAAAATTCCAATAGTTTATTTTTTCGAACGATTACTCACAGATCTCATTCTGAAAAACAACTGATGTATAATCATCATTATATCGTTACTAACAATGTGTATGTATATATAATTAACAAAAGCTTTTTGGTATAAATATATCAAATGAAATGGTAATATATTCTGTAATTCTATGAATGATCTATTGATGACAGACAAATTTAGATAAAAACAGATTTTCTATGATGAATATTCCTACCTGAAAATGTTTTAGCCAACCAGATGAATGCTATACGATTTGATTGCTTTACTTGCTATTTTATTTTATACACGATAAAAGACTTGTTCAAGGTTTCGAATTGTTAAATTGTTTCTTCTACAGTAAGTCGCTGCCTGAATACATTCATTCACACATACTCACGCATGCAATGATCGCTAAAGAACCAAAAAAGACACCCAAGCAGAGAGAGAGAGAGCACCGAGTCGCGCAAGTATGTGGTTTTTCTTTCTTATTTCTTTCTCTCATTGGTATATCCATTCTTTCTGTTCGCTCTTTTTCTGTCAAACCACAGAATGTTTAACGTTCTATGATGTTGTTCCTGCTGTTGGTGGCAATGATGAAAAAGAGAATGATTAGCAGACACAAGTATGAGAGAAAATCGAGAAGAACGAGAAGACAAATTTCTTTTTTTTTGCGTTTAAACTTGTAATTTACATTGAAGGCTCTCACAAAATGCTCTTTTTTCTTTTCTATTATAAACAAGAATGTTATTTCAAAAGTAGATTTCAATTTTTGTTTTGCCAAGATCTGATTTCTCTAGAAATAAAAATAAATCTGAAGTTTTGAAGACATGATTTCTATCAAACAGCTGTCATCAATCAAATATCTAAACAAATAAAAGAGAACAATGTAAAGATCTTGTGATTGATGTGTTACTTGATTACTGCGGTTTTCTCTCTGATTTCTGAAAAAAAAACAATAACTTTGATAAGAATAGGTCGCTCTTGATTGAAATTTTTCGAAAAAATAAAGTAGACTGCCGCATGGAGCAAGCAAAATTGCGGAAAAAAATCAAAAACCAAAATGATAATTATATTTTAGTGTTTGCAGTATGTAATGAAGAAAATGGTTTTTTATCATTATTCTTTCTCTTTTCAGTCCTGTGCTAAAGAACAGATGAAGCTACTCAAAGTATGTCAGGCGAAAATGTAATTGTAAGAAGAATTGCAGAACGCTCCATTCGACATTTTAAAAAATACATCTTCTGATGGATCTGTCAACATTTATTTCATGAACATAGATCATTTTCTACAAGTTTATTTGCTATCCTTCTCATATAATGATGATGCATTCGTTGTCTGCATAGTTTTAACCAAGGCTCAAATTAAATTCTTATTGCCTAACGCATCTATTAGAATATATTTATTTAATGATAATCATGTTTATTTTCAACTAAATAAGAAGAGTTCTCTGATAAGAGGATTTAAATTAAGGTCATTATTCAACTCTACTTCTTATTTCTTGTATGATAAAGAATAATTAGTCTGCATCCTCTTAATCTATGAAATACAAAAAGCAGATCTCGTAGAAAATTTGCAGAGAAAACACTTCAAATTGAATATCTTATAAAGAAACGAAGATTAACAAGATCATTTTCATTTTTTGATCGATTAAGTCAAGACATATATATATATACAGTATATATATATATATTGAAGAAAAATTCTTTTCCAATTACTATCAATCAAGCTCTACATAGGATTTAAAAAAGGAATATTGTTACGCATTCGGATCCTTTTCCTTTATTTATCAGAAAAATTTTGAAAATCTATGTGCTGTCGAATACGAAATTCAATAACACTTGACGCTTGCTGTGGATGATAACTTATAATCCAACAAATAAGTAAAGAAGAAACAACGAACGCAGGAAGAATAATCGACATCACTATGATCAATTGTGTACCGCAATCAATTTGTTGAGAAAATGTCTCTGAAAAAATAAAATATTGACATATACTTATGTGTTGAGATATTTATTGATAACAAACCAATATATTCCATCAAATAAGATAACGAATATCACAGAAAAATTATTTGTGAAGAAAAGCGAGGGAGATAAAATTTCTTTGTTCGATTTCTAAAATATTCTTTTTATTTTATCAATTATTATAATAAATTTATCTCTAAATGTTTTCGAAATACCCATTTCAATATAGAATTTAATTTCATAATTAATAATAAGTAACAGTCGAATGATATTTAATTAAATTTTTAAAATTCTCTAATAAGTGTTCTCTTTTTTTATTGAATTTATACTAAATTTTAGTTCAAATATTAATTCAATTACTTGAATTTAGAATTGTCAATATAATAAATAAGAGTTATTATTTGTATAAAAACAGTTTTAATTAATTGTTTTTAATATTGTCTTGTTAATTTTCAATTAGAATTGCATTGATTTGTTGCTGAAAATTTTGTTTATCATTTAATGTCAATAGAGTTATTACATTAATATTGAAGATGACAAACTACAAAATATTAATATAAAATTTTATATATTATCGGTACTATTATTTATCTCACAGGCGAAAATTAGTTTACTATATGAATTTAACTTAGGAAAGTATTCGCAAAAAAACAATTTTTGTATGCGTAAATCAAGTATTAAACTATATTTGATTATTGTTAAACAATTGAAATTTAATACCATTCGGTTGGAACAAAAATATTGACGTTTTAATTTTGAGTCATTTATTGAATAAAATCGGTCTAGTAAATGCAAAAGTCAACATTCAAGGTTAGGTCGAAAAAATATTATCAAGAAAATACGTTCGAATTTTACAGTATAAGTGTGAATCATCACCAACAGATAGTTATTTTAGAAAATTTCATTCAATTTTTGAGTAAAAATATCAAGTGATAACATGACTAAATATTGTTTGTTGAATCTACCAGAAAATAAAGAAAATGTTATGCTTTTTTAGGTATCAAAAGGACAAATATAATTAAACTGCATAAATTATCTATCGGACCAATGAAGAATACGATGGGAACGAACCATCGATTAGTGATGATACTTGAATTTTCTAATTTAATAACTAATGATGATGTCATCGATATGGTTGAAATCAGAGAAATGTGATTATCATTTTTGAGTGATCTTCGACTTATGACGTTGGTTAGATAGGATAGTGTGATGGCTGACGATGGCGATTATAATGAAGAAATGTATGTTGCAGCTCATTAACAATATTTTATCAATTGGAAACAATAACGATATACGGTTTCATAGTTTTAGCAAGATTTTAATAATAATGCATTTCCTACGAAGTAAAATAGTTTATTTTTCATCGAATGACTATTTCACCATGCAATAATACTAATACTATTCAGGATTGATTCGAACTGTTTTATAAAACATCTTTTCTGTTAAAAACATTTATTGCATGAGCAATCATAAATACAATTCAATCGAACTATTTACATCAATACAAGATAATTTTTGATGTTATTCATTTATCAAGACAAAATAATGTTCAGTCGTCAAATAACTAAAGTTATTGATTGAAAATACGACAGTCGAATATAGACGACGAATATTTATCTATGTTGAATTTGATCAAGTTATTTTTTTGGCATAGATCAATCTATATTTAAGAGAAACATGTACTATCATGTGAAATAAAATGACATATCTTAAATTGATATCTTTTTGAGAATTTAACACAAATGATTCAACACGTTATATGCCAAATTTCTATTATAAATTTCACATAGGTTATTTCGACGATGATCTATGCTTTGGGCAAATCAATTGGAATTGAATAAAACAAAACTATTGATTAAACACTAGAATTATTCATCATTGATAAGTCTTAAAGATAACTAGAAAAAATTTCTTCAGAGAATAGCTATTAGATTCCAATAAAACATTCTATAGTGGACACCCTACGAACACTTAAAAAGTGTTCGCTATAGAGAGGTGTTCAGTACACAGAGGATATGTATTTTCACCAAAAAATAATATTCTTCAGTAAATAGCGCTGCTTTGTTTTCTAGTAGGTTCGATCCTAAAATATAAATCTATTTTGATCGCTCGTATGCCTTTGGTCATGTTGGAGATATATTTAGCGAAGAATTCTATTTAGTGATGAAAATTTTTGATCTCACTACCTTGTGATATATTCTTTTTGTCGGTCAGTTTTTGCATTAATTAAACAATAACGATTTTGATTATCTTTGATTAGTAGAATTTGTTTTTCTTCTAAACTTAATACTGGTCAATACGAACTAGTATTTTTGTTCTCCTAATAATAGCATCAACATGGCGCAAATGACAGAATAACATTATTTCAAGGGCGAAACAGCGGATTTAAATCAGCTAAAAGTCAAAATGAAATCAGATAAATCAGTCTAACTCAATTTAAATCAGGTAAATCAGTTTAACTCAATTTAAATCAGGTAAATCAGTTTAACTCAATTTAAATCAGGTAAATCACTCTAAGTCATCTTAAATCAGTAGTTTTAATCGAAAACAATTCGTTTAAGGCCTCAAACTATAATGAAACTTGATATTGGTATTAAAGTTAAAGTCATTGCATATCATATTATTTTAGCGTCTTACAAAGTGTAACGTCCCAAGTGAGCAAAAGACTGGTTAAATGACTAGTCTTTTTTCTAGTCAAGTTGACCCGTCCCGTCTAGTCTTTGTCTCAAAAACTACTCGTCCACGACTAGTCCGATTTTTTATCCGTCATGCATACGCGTCCTAGTACTCTGATTGACGACTAGTCATAAAATCTAATAAGAGTAGTCGTGACGAGTGTCCCTGTCGCCCGTCCGAAAATGGTCTATGAATGAAAAATTAAGGGCGTCTGGGACGA
>CAJNYU010001128.1:150522-172907 GCA_905331475.1 Rotaria socialis
CCATATTGTCGTCTAATCGATTGAAAAGGGTTCAACAAACTGCATGATCTTTTCTGTATGTTTTATATAAATATTATATTACTATTACAAGAACAGAGAACAGTGTCTCGATTTAAGCAATTATTTTAGATAATGAACCAGCGTGTGTGCCATCTCGAATTAATAATAAATGCATTTGATCAAAACAAAATACTTCATGTGCGTAAAAGCCGATATATAACAATATATCTATATGGGTATATTGTAGTGCGAAAATACTTGCTACAAACAAAGCCACCATAAAATAATAAGTATCCTTATTCTTTTCTATTTTAATTAACTATTTCATCAGAGAGTTTATCAAGGGTCCTTAATTCAATATATGAAACAATCTGAATAAAACAAATATAAATTCTTTAGATCTCAGCCATATATCGTATAAAAGCTGAAAACTGCAATAAATTGAAAATTCTCACTGAGAAAGAGAATGATTTAAATTACTTAAAATCATTTAAACTCACTTTAAATCAGCTTAAATCAGCAAAATCAGTTTAACTCATTTTAAATCACCGAAATCAGGTAAACTCATTTTAAATCACAAAATGACAAATCGCTGTTTCCCCCTTGCATTGTTTGCATACTTCTCGCATCTGTTCAAGACAAATTATATATATATATATATTGTCTCTTTTCGTCTGATCAATAAAGAAAAGTGATTATATTGAATGAGCAGGTAATTATAACTGAACGACATTCTCTTTGAAATCATAATCGTTGTTCACTACAGAGATATTTTGTTTTAGACAGGGACCGTGAAAAATGTCCAGTATAAAAAGATTTTAGTGTAGTTTTAGATAGATTTTAAAGTTTTCACTTTCAGAATGAAGTAGAATGGCAATACTCAATCTATTAACTTCACTGAGTTGCATTCATTCATTCATTCATATTTTAAATTCGAGAGATAATTTAATTTAGTTTATCCAATGATTGAAAGAAAAAAACGTTAATAGCACATAATAGAAATTGAAAGAATATGAAAAACAAAATTGACTAAAAATTTGTTGTATTTGTATCAAAAAGACCTTTAAGCATTTGTTTCCGTCGAATCGTATCAATATAAGAGCGATTTTCAATAACTTCGGGATGATCTGTTGGTAAGGTTTTCAATAATTGTTCGATCGATCTTTCTGTTGATAAAATAGCATCTTCAAATCTTCCCAAGCCTGTATACGTTGTTGCAATATTAAAATGTGTAACAGCAATGGTTGGATGATTTTCTGGTAGGCACATTAATTCAATTTCAAGACTTTTTAAATAACATGGTAACGCATCACCGTATTGCTCTTGTCGATAATACATTGAACCAATATTATTGTAGAGTGACGCAAACGATGGATGTGTCGCTGGTAAATATTCTTGTTGAAATTCTAAGGCACGTTTAAAATGAACAAGTGCATCGCCATAACGATGCATTTTATTATAAACATTTCCTATACTATTATTAAATGAAGCAAGTGCTGGTGGGTTTCGTGGTTCGATAACACGTTGAGTTTCGAGTGCTTTACTATAATATGTTAAAGCATCATCATATTTATCTTGTAAAACATAAGCATCACCTAAATTATCATAAGTCGATGCAAGATCTGGATTATTTGATTCATTTAATTGTTGAAGAATTTTTAAAGCACGATCAAATGATTTAGCTGCATCACTATATTTTCCTTGTTTTAAATAAACAACACCAACATTATTTGAATATGAAGCAATAGCTGTTAAATTTGGATTATGTGAATGTAATTGTACGTCAAGTGCTTTTTGGTGATATTCAATTGCTTTTGTATATTCTTCTTGACGGAAATACATTGAACCAATATTATTATATGTTGGAGATAATTGTACAGCATCAGATGGAACAAATCGAAGGAATGTATCTAATGATAGATGAAATAATTCAGCAGCACGTTTAAAATCACCTCGAGTGTGACATGCTGCGCCGAGTATATGACATGATGCAGCTATTGAACCTTGAAGATTTGGATCAGATTTAACTGTTTCATCATCAAATATCATTTGAACTAATTGTTCAGCACGTGCTTGCTGATTCATCATTATCATTAATTTTATTAAAGAAACAAATGGTGCAGCACCTTTAACTTCGTTTCGTTTTGTTTCAAGCATTCGTTGAATAGAACGTTCATTTTCACATTTAATTAATGTTAAATGAATTGAAGCTACTCCATTTTCATTATTATT
This sequence comes from Rotaria socialis, assembly GCA_905331475.1. Classification (NCBI taxonomy): domain Eukaryota; kingdom Metazoa; phylum Rotifera; class Eurotatoria; order Philodinida; family Philodinidae; genus Rotaria; species Rotaria socialis. The sequence continues at coordinate 152,755 of CAJNYU010001128.1, forward strand.
GCCTTTCTTTTCAACTTTAGTTAAACGCCCAATGATACCCATATTTAACAAAATATCATTGCTATCGTCAACAGTATATCTAAGTGAATATGCATTAGCACATTTCATATTCGGTGATAGATCGAAATGAAGAACAACAGGTACATATTCTTCGGATAGGTTTGGAAGATTTTTAGCTATTTGAATGGCTTTTGATAAATCTGTTGAACCAAATAAAATTTGGCTAAAAACAAGTAGGCCATGATTTGTTAAGCTTTTTTGCAAATCTTCTAAATCATTTTGATGAATGGTTTGGCCTAAATAAACAGTTAAAGATGTATTTGATATCGATTCATTTTCGATTTGATGATATAAATCTTGAATAAATAAACGAAATTTAAATAGAATGTCAGCTTCTGGTATACGAAGAGCTTTATTTAACATCTAAAAATTAAAAGAATTGTTTAGAAAAAAACCAATCGTGATTGTTTTTTTTTATTATTATTTTAATTTACCTTTGATAAGAAACATTGCCGTGTAAACCACCAAACAGCTCGATGTTTTTCATAATCAGTTTCAAATTCATCAATAATAGATAATTCTTCTGAATTTCCTTCATATTCTTGACGAGCAAAATTTACTAATTCTTTCATCGCATATTCAGTTTCATCACTATCGAGTATTATCTCACTTATTAATTGTGAATAAATAAACATAGGATCAGGCGTACTTGAATTCGATGATATATTCATGTAAGCTATTAAATCACGTGTAATTTGATTTATATCAATCGATATTTGTTTATAAACATCATTTATATTTGTATAGAAACCTTTAATTTTTGAATTTTTATTTAATAGATTTTGTTTATTTTGATCGTTTTCATTTAAAATATAAATAGCATATATTTGTTGAAGATCTTCAATGCGTGGAAGAATTGAATTACTAAAAACATCTGATAAGATAAAAATAACTTTTTCATTTGATATACTGTTGATAAACGCAATACAATCATCAATATCATCAAAAGTTTTCAAGAAATTTACAAGGCTACGAAGAGGTTTTATTATTGAATCATCAGGTTTTGTAGAGTTCAAATAGACAAGAATAAAATATTCAACATTTCCACGCTCTCGAGGAGCATTGCCCATTGAAGTTTCAGTATGTTCGACTTGTTGTTCTATATTCAATAAAAACAAAAAATAAAATTGCACAATCATTAATAATCTAGATAGAACATATTCTATACAAAATAGTTAAGTTTGTTTCGACGGTGAATTCGAAAATGTTGTATTCAGTTTTAGGATATACGAGGGGAACTTGCTATTCGTATAAAAGTCTATCGAAAAGAACGAGTTAATTGTAATATAGTTTAATGATAAAATTTGAAGAAAAAAATTTTCACTTTTCTTGAAATATTCACTTAGCAAAAAACTCGATAAGAAGTGAATTGAATTTGGTTAAAAGTTTATTTTTTATTGAAAACATAATAAAAAAAAGTTCAGATTTAAAAAGAAGTCTGATTCTATTTTTGGTTCAAGTTTTAGAATGTTCTACCAATGTTTATTTCATCTATGAACCATCAATTTTTCGTATTTTTTCTAAGTTATTTTCTCTTCACCCTAATTATTGCTCACATATACAAGTTTCCAAATTGTTTTTATAAATATGCCTTAACTAGGCTACAAAAAATATAAATCTATATGATATATGAAAGAGAATTGATACGATACTTGTTTTCTTTCAATTAAAAAAATAACATTCGCATACTATCTAAAAATCTATACGGGTAGAAGTTTTCTGATTATTAAAAAATCATATTAAACATATCAGTTCAATTAACCGTTTGCTACAGCTATTGGAGTTTATCCATACGATTCTACCGCACCATTGATTATTTTTCTTGCAAGATGTATACTATCGAAACAAATTATGAAATCATTAACATACACGAAGAACTATGAATCTAATCGGTAGACTACGTCAGATGCTCAATTTCGAAAATCTATTTTGACAGATCAGATAGAATCAAACTAGTTAGAATAGTAGCTATATTGATAAATATAAAAAGTAAACATACGTCGGATAATTCCAAGTCGTGTCAGTAATAATTGGGTTCCATCACCAACATTAGGTAAATCTCGAGTAGAATTCATACTCATCGAAGACGTTGGTTGAAGTCTTTGTTCATTTTGATTATTTTCAACATTGGAAGATATTGATCGAAGAAATTGAACAAATTCATTCGATTGATGATTTTCATTTTGATTATTATCATTGTCTGAATCAGAACAGCCACCTAAATTAGTATACATATTTAATGAATTTTTCTTCGTAATAATATTGTTTTTGTTAACCTTTTTGCTGTTGTATATTCAATGATTCTGATTTTTGTCTGATTGGTTTATCAAGAGTTTCTTCATGAGCATCAGTTGATATTTCAAATGGTGAATCGAGATTATCAGTCACAGATAACATTGTGGACAGCTGAGGAGGACCTATAAATAGTTATGTAAAGTTTCTGTAAACTAAAAAGTTTATTTTGATAAAACCATAAATTCTTTTCGGTGGAGGTGCACGAGTTGGTGGAGGTGATTCTGGATCAGTAGATGATAAGATGGGTAAAAAATCTCTTGGATGCGGCTCAGAGTTTTGTCGTTGTCGATTATTTCCTGATTGAATTGATATCAATGATTCAGAATCAGGTAATTCAAAAACATCAGCTGTAAAACCTTCACTTGCTAAATAAAAATCAACCAGAAATGAAAAGAGTCGTCGTTTTTTTGTGTAAATAAATAGTACAAGTTTTTTCGAGATCGGCTTGTGGCACAGCGAGCAATGTTGCCTTTTTTTTCTAAGAAAAACAAGTTAGGTAAATATATAAATATAGTTCAAGCTTACTTCGGATTCTTGCAGATTAGATTGTTCACTTAATCTTGTTTCTGTTCTTAATGTTTGATCTAGTATTCAATTTCAATTTATTTTCATAATACAATTAAATGAAATAATTACTTTCACTGATTCGGCGTCCATTGTTTAATGACACTGGTGGTTTTCGTTTTTGAGTATTGTCTATAGTCTAATTCAAAAGTAAATTTAACTGTTTCAGTTTTTTGTTTTCTTTCAAATAAATAAATTCTGACATGTTTAGATGTTTGTTGCTTTGTTTTTGATGATATGTGTCTTTGTTCGTTGTTGCTTGTATTGAATGGTATTTTATTTCGTGAAGCTAAATGATTAGTGATTTATTAACTGCAGTGATAATTAAAACAAGAATAATATTTTACTTGGAGGAGTTGTGGATAGGCTTGATGAGCTCTAAATTTATTTGAAATAGGATTCATTTAGTAAAAAGAAAAGCCGAAAGACAAAGAATACAAACTGTGTCGCTTTCTGATTGACATCTAAATAAAAAGTAAAATAATTGTTCCAAAAAAAAATGAATATAAATAGTTTACTCTTGACATGGCTTTGATCCGATAATGTTTTCAACTTTAAAAACATGATTTCCATCAGTTTTAGTTAATGCATGTTCACAACAAGTTGTTATTCGATCTTCTAGTAAGTCATTTATAAAAAAATCTAATTTGATTCTTGAGCTATTTCGATAACGTTTTGATTTAAATGTTAATTGATCTTTAATGAATATATATTTCAAATCGAGAAAAACAAATGTTAAAAGTTGTTCAAATTACCTCCAGATGATAAACAACCTTTGAAAACTGTTCTACCATTTTGAAGAATCGTTATCTCATCTCCATGTTTACCAGCAGCTGAATTACGATAAGTTAATGTAACTAATGAGCATTCTCTTGAGCTACTGAGCTACAATTAAATTAACGAGAAATGAATATTTTGTAGTCGTATAAAAACGATAAAAAAAACACATACTGAATTATTGTGATGGTTGTGATGACGTTGATGATATTGAGAGAGACTACCACTTCTATATCTTGACTATTTAAGAAATGAAATAAAACAAGAATACGTGAAAAAATTAATTTACTGATTCTTCATAGCAATCAGAAGTATTCAATCGTTGGCGATTATCTCTATGGCCACTTGTTTGAGAATGTGACCGGGTATGTCGTCGTCTATCGATGCCCTAATTTTCGAGAATACAAAAAAATTTAGAATTATTTCACATAATTAATTGAATTTTATTTTTGTAAAATAAGAAATAATATATTAAAATATTAACCTGCACATCATGAATAATTGACTGAAATTCTCGTCGAAGATCATTTTCACATTGTCTTTCAAGATCAATTGCTCTTGAAAAATTATATTTGTTTAAATAAAACTTAATAAAACTAACTCACTGTTCAATTATTCGTTGACTAATTATATCTTTGGCCAATCGAAGTCGTTCACGTCTTAGTAAATAATCCATTTTGTTTTCTAGTTTACTGCGTAAATAACTTTATGATTAACTATCAAGTATTTTCATTTAATAATATTGATCGTAAATAATCATATCTGATTTAACCTAAAGAAAAAAAAAGCCTCATCAGTTGATTTCAACTAAGTCATTCATAGTCAACATAATTTTTTGTCGATAACAGTGCACGTTGTCTTACACTGCTATATATTACTTATTATTCACCAAGAAACGTTAAAAAAATAAAGAAAAAGACAGAACGCAAAGAAGGAAAAATAAAATAAAAATGAAGGCTCTTTTTTTGTGCAGTAAATACCTTTAAAGTTACACACTTACGTTTGTCTCTTTCGTCGAATGTGGTTTTTATTTTTTTAGAAAATAACAGAAACAAGACGTGTTAGTAGAGTGTCCTTCGGGTGTCCTTACATGCAATTAAACATGCGATGAAAAAAATGATCCATCCATATCAATATGAAGCGATATAATTTTACTTGTTATAAATTGTTGGATTATCGTTCTAGTAGCACTAATTTTAAATATTAAAATAAACTTGAAAAAGATATATAATTCTTATTTTGTATATAAAGCGTTTACTATATCAAAGATTCTCGATCAGAAGCATTTTCATGATAAATAAGTCGATGAGAAGAAAATATTCAGTAAAATATAACTATTCTATCGATTTTCTCTTTTGTTTTTATCATACAGAACAAATACAACTTGATTAAACGTTTATCAAGAAATGAAGTGCTTTAGCCTATGCATGATAGTAAGAAGTTCTTACAATATCTTTTATCAATCAAGTAGCACAAGACTTTTTATCGATTTTGAAATTTGTTTTACAGAATAATGGTACAAATTTCATGTTACAATTCAAATGTCAATGTATGCTGGACCGATAAGAGGTGAATTAAAGAAAAAGTATCCTCTTAAAAAACAAATGCTGTCGTTGCTCTTTCTTTACTACTAAATGAATGAAATTTTTCTTTTTCTTTCAGTCTCAAATTTTCGATTCTTTGATTTAAAAAAAGAAAAATTGAAATATGATCGATAAATGTCAAAATTATTTTGGTAAGCATTTTTCTTGCTTGATTTTCATTTCAATAATATAAACATGCCTTGCAGAGGTCCTGATTTCTTTTTATCGTCGTTCTCATTTTGTTTTTAATGTTAATAAAAAGTCTTATGATTTTTATTTTCGACAATTTCTTTTGAAGAAACGAGCACCCAAATTTCCGAAAATTCAAGTGATTCCACAACACGAGAAACGAATCTGAGCGACTTCGGAAAAAAATCGAACCGCTACGAAAAATCATATTGACAAAATATAATAAAACACATTTTTTTGTGGAAGACTTCAATTCTAATTATTTTATTGTAATATATTCATTAAAAGACGACACCTGTATTCATCAATGTGCGCTTGACGACGACTGCGCAAAATAGTGTGAGTGTGTTTTTGTTGTTCTTACACCATTCGCTATTCTATTTGAGTTTGTTGTTGTTTTTGCAATATGTATCATAGGCAGCACAACGAGGTAAAACGCTGCCATTAAATACTGAATATTTTAGGATTAGTGACTGTCCAATCACTTTAATTATCATGTCTCAACTAATGTCCGAATGTGAAATGTGTCAACAAGAATACACTTTATTTAGACGGAAAGTAAGTAACTATTGTTGAGTTCAAATGAATACTTTCTATATATATATATATATATAAAGTGTTAAAAGATAAGATAAGATAAATCAATTTCTTTTCAGTAAGATAGACTATGAAAAAAATGTCTTACATATTCTCTCGTATCTCCTTCCAGTCTTACGATTAAAATTATGTAAATGATCTGAAATTCTTTTTAGAAAGAATGTGACTTATGTGGACAAACATTTTGTTCAAAATGCGTTCCAAGGCAGTCATGTTTTATTCCATTTGCTGGTCCACGTATATGTACAATTTGTTTAGTTATTACTAATCCGCGTACAACGCACGATCAATTAGCATTGATTCGTGTAAAACACCTTCGTGCTTATGTCCTTCATTCAAAAATAGCGTCATTGAATCGTCTTGAATCTTGTTTTGAAAAACAAGATTTGATTAATTTAATTCAACCGAAGAAAAACCAAACATCCAATAATAATGCAACAACAACAACATCAAATGTCATTCATCATCAAGAAGTTCAACGACCACGAACGAACACCAATGAACAGGTTAATAAAATTACTGAGTTTTTTCCTCAAAATTAGACTTGATAAAATAAAATTTTTCCTGCTAAGAAAATCGAACTATCGATGAAATTTGTTTATCTCTCTATATATTTAGTTTGTTTTATGGGAAGGACGAAATCACTGATGCATAGCATTAAAGAAAAAAAAGAAAGTCCCATTCATTCTATTGAAATGTCAAGAAAATCTGTATCACAATATAAAAATCATGAGATTGAAATCTAGTAAACATTAAATATTTTACAGAGAAGCTTCTTAATCATAAATACATTTTCTTCAGGCATAGCTCATCTTTATTTATGCTTAGTTCTTATTTATTATTACACTTTTCTTTTCTCTGTTTTCTTCTAATCGATTTGTTTGCTAAGTACAAGAAGCCAGCGGTAATAAAACTATGAATTCTAATCAAATCTCAAACATGCAGTTTGGTTACTATCTGTGAGATAATATTTTGCTGAATATATCCTTAAGAAGCGTAGTCACGTGATAAATTCTCTTTCCCTATGGATATATTACACTCATAAACAATTTCGCAATTATTTGTTATGCGATAGGTCGTTATCTGAAAACTCAATATTTTTGAATTTATCCTTTCTAAACTGAATCGATAGATTACAAGAATATGTAAAAACAAAAAAAAGTTGTTCTTTGAAATGATTTCGTCTTTCTTGAATGATAGCGTCGAGACAGTAAATTTTTCTTTTCTAAGCTTCTGGCTAAATTATTGGAGCATATATTTCTAAGTGTTTGATTATAAATACAAATATTGATTTTAGTTTTTGTTATTAAAATGTTGTTAGAAATGTTACTAGTGATACTAAGAAATATAATTTCTGATGTTGATTTGAATGAATAAAATAATATCGGTGTCGAAATACTTCATTGATTATTTAATTCTTACACTAGCTCGAACTAAAAATCGTTGAATATAAAATTTACGATTCAGTTGCTTATTTGAGCAAAAATAAAATTCGTTTCTTTTTAGCTTCATGTTTTTGCTCATCAATCGAGACCGGTAGATGCCACGAAAATAAATGCGTATGTTTTCCCTCTGATACAATTAGCAGATCTTCAAAAACAAATGATAAAGTTTTTGTTTTTGCTTGAGTCTTGGTGTAATTTTTTAAGATATTTTATTTTGATTAACAAATCCGTTTCTGACTTTGCTTTAGACATCGATACCTAATGTTAGTTCTTCAGTTTTAACAAATGATTCACAACGACAAACTATTCCAGAATCTGTTCCTCAAAAACCTGCTTATAATCGTGTAACTCTTGATATTGTTTCATCAGTAGAATCAATTAACGATTTAACAGTTCGACAATTAAAAGATATTCTTACACAAAATTTTGTAACAATTACTGGATGTGTTGAAAAGCAAGAATTAATAAATAAAGTTGAACTACTTTATCGAGATAAACAACATCAATGCGAATCAAAAGCAACTAGTAAACTAACTTGTTTTTATTATAATTCTTTGTTATTCATTTTCTTAATTGGTTTAAGATGATAGTCAATCATCCGATGAAAACTTATGTAAAATATGTATGGATGCCAATATCGATTGTGTCTTTCTCGATTGTGGTCATCTTTGTACGTGTGTAAGGTGTGGTAAACAATTATCGGAATGTCCTTTATGCCGATCTTATATCGTACGTGTCGTGCGTGTTTTCAAAGGCTAAACAGATTCGGAGTATTTTTATCGACTTAATATATCAATAACATATTCGAATTTTCTTATTATTTGCATTAGACTAGTATGCAAAAACTGAGAAGTTTTACTTCTTCCGTCATCTGCTGAACCAAAGGATATCATTTTTTTCAATTATAACTTCAACAATTAAGATATAAGTGAATTACTTATGATTTTTAGTTTCTTAAAACAAATAAATGATTTACAATAAATATTGATAAATTTTGTTTTACATCCACACTGCGCCAGTAGAAGTATGAAATTCGATATATTTTCATGAGCTTTCTTATCGGTCAACTCCAGAAATTTTGTTGGAGTTTCAAAAATGCATTTAACCCCGAGACTTGAGAAAACAACAAAACCGAATAGTGATACTGTGAAAATATTAATATATTTTCAAATTTATTGGTTGAAATGGAAATTTTTATTTTCTTAATTTTAATTAAAAATCGAATCCAATGTATTTGCTTCGTCGATGAATGATCTTTAGTCGATGCATTTTAGACATCATTAATTTTTCGGTGCGTTTCATTATTTGCAATATCAATTTTTTTTTCATTGTTTTTATATAAAATTCATGAAACTTATTACATATTCTAGTTTTTTAAATTCCGCTGGAGAAGTAATCGTCGAAGTTCCTTCTTTTTCTTATCGAAATTTAGATCTTTTTCAGCCTGGTTCGTCTATTCAGATTCATGTGCAATCAAAGGAAATCAAGCTAAGCAATTTGCAATAGAAGTTTTGTTGCGTTTTTTCTTCTTTTACAAAGCATATATAATATATATCAAAATTAACTGTGAAATTTCAAACAACGAAAAACGATGTTTTTGACGAAAATTTGAAATCAAGAAGATGATAACATTGATTTTTATCAATTAATATTACGAGTACTGTATAGAAATATTTATAAAACTACAATTAAGAATAGAATATCTTGAAAGAAAACGATTTGAAACGATGAAAATCAAACCTAATATACCAAAGAGCAAAATAACAATACAGTTAAAATTAGAACATTTCGCAATAGAAATTGAACAATCGATTCAATTTTAAACGAAAATTTGAATAGAACCATAAATTAATTATCATTTGCATGCCTCAACACATAAGAAATATCCATAGAGAAATATTAAAATCAAACTCATAAATTGACGAAGAAATCGCTTATCACATTGTTCGTTAAATAGTTGAATAGTTAGCTACTAAAAATATGTTGACATCAGTTTACCTCAATTATTATCTTTAAATTTTCTACTCAGATTTAAATATATAGTTGAATATTCTTAGAGAACATTCAGAAATTCAACAATAATTCAATTTCAACTACAAATCATAATTAAGAACTCTTTTTATGATAATGTTTGATCATGATTGTACTTACAATGTTAACTAACATATAATTTAAAAATAATGACGTAATTAAATATAGCTACTTTAACGAATTCTAATCCCATCGATACTTATGACAAACTTTTGATTAATTCTTGGAGCCTCTGATAATCTTTTAATTTTGATATAAAGACATTCCATTATTATTTTGTAGTTGCTATTGACAACGATACAGTTTGAAGGACATTTATACTTTCACCTATATGTCTGTCTTCGTAGTTTTTATAGAAATTCGTCTTTTTTCTCGGTTAGGCAACAAAGAAAAGGAAGGCGACAAAATAAATGAGAAAAGAAGAAACCACGACTCGCCCCATCGTCATTTTTTCTCTTCCTTCATCCTATCAACATTACAACAAGAAAGAAACAGCAAGTAATACTTTTTCGTAGAGAAGTTATGATTCAGAAATGAATAAAAAAAGAGGAGCATTCATTCGATAAACTTTTACTTTTTACTCGTGTTAAAATTTTTGTTTTCTTTTTAGATTTAATTGAAAAAAAATATTTGTAGTATTCATCATATTTTGTGTTTAAAACATTTTTTTCATTATCAAGACACGCACGTGTTTACATTCCTCTCAAGTAAGTCACAGTGCGAGACAGAGAGAATGAGGAAAATAAGAAAGAAAAATAATTTGTTTCAATTTACAATTTTTTACATTAAAAACAAAACAAAAATTTTAGATTCCTAATATTAAATGGATTATTATTCATTTGAACGAAGACATCGGCGACGCCGAAGACATCGATCAACATCGTTTCACGAGATCGCTTCCGATGACAATGATGACGATATTGAACAAGAAATCATTGATCGGTATGAAGTAAAACAAAAATTTACAAAAATAAAATCTATTTGCTTAAGAGCTATGGAAATTGAGAGAGGTCGAGAAAAAAGTCTACGTCGTCAACTTGAATACATCGTTCATTATGTTAAAGTTCGTTGTTTCCTTATAATTTGTTGTATTTTGATGAAAGAAATCCTTTTTTTTAAAGAAATTAGAAAGACGACGTCATGAACGCCAACGAATGCGATCTGTCGAACACAACGTGATGCCAACTAGTCCTTCTCATCGTCGAAATTCCGATTCACATTCGGTACGAAATGAAATTTATCGATGAAAATAAAAGTTAGGTTGTTTATTAATTAGCATTGGGACTCATCATCAGAACGATTCTATCAAACAAACGATTCAAGTTATGCAGAAGTAAATTATTTTGGGTTAATTTTTCTCTTACTCTTTTTTCTTCTTCAGACCAGAATTTGGTCAAGATCAAAATTGAAAAAAATAGCATCGTATCAGATTACTATGAATTATCGAGGAATTCAAAGTCAAAGACATGGTGATGAAATCATGGTTTTACAAGAAAATATAATTATCTTTAAAGGATTTCTTCGACCACAAGGTTTATTTTTAAACTAAAATATTTATTCGACAAAAGCTTCATTGCAATTTTTTCTTTTAGAAACATTTACATTTAAATTTGAACGTCATTATCGTCAATTAAATGTTAAATTAGAATTTTTTATTAATGAACTATGTGAATGTTGTTTAACGATTAATTGTGAACGAAAGCAAATTAATGAGCAAAATGAGTTTTTTCAATTAGAAGCTATCCACTCAAATGAATCAAACGAAAAGTTTATTGAAACTAAACGTTTTCTTTATTTCGAAATAACTTTATTTTGTATTCTTTGTTTTAATGAGTAGATTTCAAACCAATGATGAAGAACAATTCAGCAGTGAAACAGAAAAATCAGTAAAAAAATGCAATCCTTTAAATAGAAATGATTTAGTTAAATCATATAGAGTCCTATCGATTATTGTCGACGACGGCGGCATCATAGTAATAGTTCGAATGTACCAAGTAACTTTTGAATATTTCTATTTCAATTCTTTCAAACATTATTTATCTTTTTTTCCCAACAACTAAGCAACAAATGAAAGAAAACGAGCACAATGGCATAACGGTGATTATCATCGTCATAAATCTAAAACACAACCGCACTCTTTATCACTTTCAGTAAGTTATTGAATGCGAATGTTTATTTATACTTCTGTATTTAGATATCAAGAGATGAAAATAACACATCGAGAGAAAATTCATGCGTTAAAAAAGTATCTCAAAATAATCCTAGTCCATTTCAAACACTCGGTGAACTTGGAAGAATTTACAATTGAATCAGTTTGATTTTCTTTTTCTTTTTCTTTTCAATCTAGTCACAGAACAACGCCAATCAGCACATGAAGAAATCACTAAAAATAAGCAGTCTAAACCTAGTTCTACTCAAGTAAATTTTGAAACTTTCTGTTTCTTTATTAAACATTAATAAATAAGTATTTATTTTTCAGGCTTCTTCAAGACTAGCTAGCGAATCAAGTCCAAGAACAATATCTACCAATGAAAAAAGTTGAGACTAAATTCGACATTATCAATTATAAAGTCTTAGTACTTTTGATTTTTTGTTGTTGTTGCTATTTAGAGGCAACTATTCGTCATATAATCAGTTCAGATAACGATGATCAAGACCAAACATTGGTAAGATAGATAGTTAGAAAAAAAAACACGTGCAAAATTTTCTTTTCCTGATTAATTTATATATTTCGTTCTTTTAGCAAGAAAATGAGAGAAAAAAAGCAAGTTACGGTAAATAAATTCTTTTCTTTATCTAAAAATAGTAATAGTATTTTTCTTTAAAAAAAGGTCCTCCTCAATTATCGGCACTTGGTCGTTCTGATTCTGAGTCTATCTCAAATGAATTAACAAATACTCTAAAACAAGACGACGAAAAACCTTCCACAGAAATAATAAAAAAATCTGAATCTTTATCAGAAGAAAAAGATACAAATGAAGATGAAGAAAATAATGATGCTAGTGGTTTTCTTGGTTTTCTTCAACTCTTACAATCTATGTCTGGCGGTGGTATTCATGTATCATCATCGAACGATGATGGTGATGATATACAAAGTTTACTTGCTCGACTAGGAATTGTTAGACGTAAGTTTTCATTGTATTGCTTTTACTTTCCTAATTAATTAACTTATTATCGATAAATATTTAGAGACGAATTCAAGGAAAAAATCAATTCACTTAACACCTCGTCTAATTGGAAATACTGAAAATTTTCTTCTTATTTATTTGAATTCAACAATACCTGAAGATTCATTAGTAATGGAATTTCGTTCTCTCGTTAATTATTTAAAAATATTTGAGGATGTTGATGACTGTATTGCATTTATAAATAACATTTCAAATGAAAAAATTATTTTTATTGTTAGTGATGCATTAGGAGATCCTGCTGTATCACGTATACAAGATCTTCAACAATTATTTGCTGTTTATGTTTTATGTCAAACAAAAGAACAAGCCGATAGTTGGTCAACAAATCAACCAAAAATTCGTGGAATTTCTATTGATATCAATCAAATACTTGAACAAGTAAAATTGGATATTCAAAATGATGAAGAATCTATTTTACCATTTACATATATATTGACAGCCGTAAACGCAAAAAATGAATCATCATTTGTAAAAAATCAAATATTGAAAGACATTTTACTCGATTCCGATGAAATGAATGAAGCAAAAAAAGAATTAATTGAGTTTGGTCGAGTTGAATATGCTGATAATATAGAGCAATTAAAATGTATTGAACAGTTTGAAAATGAATATCGAAAAGAAAATACCCTCGAATTTTTTCGAAAGGAATATTTTCTTTATAAAGTTAGTAAATTATCTTCAATGGAATAGAAAACATTTTTAAAACTAAATTTCTTTCTATTTAGATGTTAAATAAGGGTTTTCGAATACCTGAAGTTGATATTTTATTTAAACTTCGTTTATTTATTCAAAATCTTCATAACTTTATTATTTCATCGCCAACTAATTCAACAATTAAAACACTTTATCGATCACAATTCCTAACAAATAATGAACTTGATGCAATAAAAAAATGTGTTGATGGTGGTTTTATTGCATTTTCAAACTTTTTTATTGCATCGATTAGTTATCCTGAACAAAAGTTACGATCATCATCATTATTAACAGACGATCAACAGGATTCTTGTGGAGAAGACGTCATTTTTCGAATTGATGTATCAAATAGTAATCATTTTATGTCCTATGATAATCAAATTTTAGTTACATTTGGACTTATTACACGAGTTGAAAACATAGAAAAAGATAAAAATGGAAAAGCTGTTATAAATTTAAAAACAGTCAATGTTGATGATCATCAATTAGAAAGTATTATTGAGCCAATGAGAAAAGAAACTCGAGCTCCTCATCCATCACTTCGTGTTGTCAAATTATTTATGGAACTTGAACAATATGCAGAAGCTATTCAACTTGGACAAGTTTTACTAGTTGAAACACCCAATGCGCGTAAAGATCCTCTTTTAGCTTTAGCCCGTATTTATCATTCATTAGGTACAACCTTATATGAAAAAGAAGAATATGATCAAGCATTATATGTGATTAAAAAATCTCATGACCTTTATTTACGATTTCTACCAGATGATGCTCCACAATTATCTCCGACATGGAATAATATGGGTTCGATTTATTTGCGACAAGGTAAAACAGATTTAGCATTAGAATATCATGAAAAGGCTTTGTCTATTCAATTAAAATCACCAAGTCCAGATCTTCCTTCAATAATATCTTATTCGAATAATATAGGTGGAGTTTATTTAAAATTAGAACGGTATGATGAAGCACTTGTACATTTTAAACGTGCTTTACAAATTGAAGAACAAACATTACCAAAAAATCATCCAGAATTAGCTGGAACATATCATCGTATTGGCGGAGTTTATTTTCGTCAAAATAATTATGAGAAAGCGCTCGAATTTTATGATAAAACATTAGAAATTGAACTTGCTTCTCTGCCTGATAATCATCCAACTGTAGCTGTTACATATCATAATCGTGGTACAGCATTTGAAGGTTTAGGAAAACTAGAAGAAGCAATCGAAAGTGCAGAAAAAGCCGTTGAACGCTTACTGAAAACACTACCTAAAGAACATCCACAAGTGCGCATGAATCAAGCTTATGTTGACAGACTGAAACAGAAGCTCTGGGTTAAGCAACTATTTACATCTTAACTAAATTTTCTTCAGTTGATTAAAATTTAATTTTTATTGGTGATAGACAAGATTACTTTTTTCATTCTTTTGTTTGCTTTTCGTGTTTCACTTTAATTGAATGGATTTTGCGATGATAGAAAATTATTATTCAATGGGCTTTCTCAATTTTGTTTTCTACATCAATCTTGTAACATTGTCTTCAAATTGATGATCACAATTTTAAAACAATGAAAACAAGATAAATTTCTAGATAATAAGAAATGGAATTGTTGGTAGTGTACTGCAGCCAGGTCGGGTGACCGGTACCCGACCCGACCCGGTACCTGGGTCCGGGTGAAAAGCTTCGGGCCGGGCCGGGTGCCGGGTCTGGAAAAAAAGTCGGGTCGGGCTAAGGAATTTTCAAAAAACCGACACCCGACCGGTCAAGTAGTGATATCTAGGAGAAACATGAAATTTTCAGATATCATTGTCGATTTCAGTCATTTCAGTCATAGGAATGTGAATCTGATTGGGTTATTATTCACTAATATATTCAATAGTCACAACAAGTCACCTAACATAACCCACAAACACGACTGTTCTACTTATATGTTAAAGAAACTTCGCTAAGTGTGCTAGCTGCTTTACATAACTGATCTATTACCGCCTCACATTTACATGAATCATCGTAAGTATCCATTCTCACATACTTCTACATGTTTATTAATTTTTATTTTTTGTCCTAGCTCAGCTCTTCTATCACAAAAACGTAGTTTTCAATGTTATATATTATTGATTGTAAGTATTCATTTCTCTATAATTTTTCATTTGAATTCACTTCTATTTTATCTTTTAGACCTTAGTTGAACATCAAAAACATAGTTTTTGATGTTATTTATTATTTTTATTGATCTTTTATTATCAATTATTTATTATCGATTATTTATCTCATTGAGATCCTCTCACTAATAAACTATTAGCAAAATTTTGACCACAATCCGGTCGGGTGCCGGTCGGTTACCGGGTATAGTTGTTCGGGTCCGGTTCGGGTCCGGGCGGTTCCGGGTGTGGGAAAAATCAGTCGGGCTGGCTCCGGGTATGAAAAGTTGCACCCGTGCAGGACACTAATTGTTGGTGCTAGGTGAATTCGTTGCCGGACAATTCGTTGTATATGTTGTTAATGGCGCTAGTACATTACGTCGCAGAGTAATTTATTCCGTTCTATTGCTCGCTATCTACTTGTTCATTCTCAGTGAATTATTTCGATCTACTATTGATTGTGTCCATTATTAGGCCCACAAAAGTTCGCCCCAATAAGATAAAATGTCGATCTGTAACTCGTCCCATTCTAAAGATGACTCCTATTGGCTTATCTAATATTTATTTTATATCAAGTTTCATGCAACATAAAAAAGAGTAGGATTTCTCATTCTTAATGGAACTATTTCCTCACAATAAATTTGGGGAATTGATTTAGTTTTCTTCTTGCTCATCTCGTCATAACTTCCACATTTTCTTCAGCAAGTGGTTTGCTTAGTTGAGACGCTTTACATAATTCGTTGTGAGCAATAGGTTCAAGACGAACGAACTAGTTGCCAATTGATAAACTAAATGTACTTGAGCAGTCTCTGTTCCAACATCTCCATCGACACAGTTTTCGTTTATACCTTTAACAGTGTATTGAAAATCCAAATAATTTAGAAATTACATATTCCATTCACTAGTTGTAAATCGAAACATGTTATAGCTGCAACAGCATACAATGAATATATGAATAAACCTCACATTGTTTTGCATATCTTCTTTCCATTCACTAGATCCACCACATTAGTGAAAATGATACCAAAATGTCACTCTCTCATATTAGTTACATACATCATTTTCGATAACTAATAGGAGTCATCTTTAGAATGGGACGAGTTACAGATCGACATTTCATCTTATTGTGACAAACTTTTGTGGGCCTAATAATGGGCACAATCAATAATAGATCGAAATAATTTACTGAGAATGAACAAGTAGATAGCGAGCAATAGAACGGAATAAATTACTCTGCGACGAACAGAACGTGACAAATTGTTCTGCGACGAAATGAACGCGGCATTGTGAACGGTCACCGTTGTTAATACATGATCGCTATTGAAATTCTCGTCTCGAATGTGTTTTTGTTTTGTTATTCAAAAACTGTTAATTACGGATGGATCATCAAGAGAAGATAATAAGTTTCTATCTCCAGTAAATAGTGAAAAACTTTTCCACAATATTCCCGCTTATTAAAAGAGAAAAGTTTGCATCTACAATTCTAAATCGTTATTCTTTCTCTCCTAAAAATTTTCTTTAGAATTACTGGAATTAAAAATTGAAACATGAATATACAATCAAAAGAAATCAATAAAAACATAAATCGTTACTCCAACTGAACCGATTTATCACGATCTTAAAAAATATTGAATATTAACATTGAGTCATTAATATTGCTTGAAAATATTCAAGGAATTTGACCAATTACGCACATATTCCCGATTGATTAAAAGAAATTGTTTAAATATTGTTATTAATTTAATGATTTAACACAAAAAGATTCGTTCGGTTTTGTTGTAAACGATTTTCCGAGAAAGCAGTAATATAAGTGAATACGAATTGAGAAGTTTCAGTGTAATTACGATTATTCTTTATCTACCTAGCAAGGCATACATCAATGTGTCATATTTGCAATGCTTAATAAGATATTAAAAAGACCAGATACTGAAATAGTAATAAAAATGAAGTTTTTTTTGTTCGAAATCTTCATGAACAATTTGAAAAATTACTTTGATGAATAACGAAAAATGTTAAATTAATAATTGCTAGATACAGAATTTTAAAAGAATCGACATAATTTTTTATTATTTAATAATTTCTTGTCAAGAAACACCATATACGAAGATCATTAGATTTCGCAGTGTGTTTTTATTATTTAGAAGAAATATAATAAAAATGTTTAAATCATTATTCAAAATCCAATCATATTTAACATTATACTAAAACTAGATAAACTTAGATTTTTCTAATTTATTATAAATAAACATACACAGAATTGATAATAAAAACTTCATAATAATATCCAGCGTTACATAGAAATCATATTTTTCTAAGTATGTTTTAAAGGCTCATTTAAATTAACACATAAAACCGTTGTCTTTTTTGTTTTTCAATTTTGAATTATTAGATTCAATTGCATCGAACTATATAAACCCAAAAGAACTCAGCAAACGCTTATTTTTTTCTAGGTTCAACATACATTTATTTTCTCTCTTTTCTGTATGTCCGATATTGAAATATCACTCATCCCGTCGTCAACAAGAACAAGACAAAAAAGAATACCGATTTTTTATATTATATCAGACGGTCATCCGTTCAATATGTCTGTGTATTGATGGACTAGAATTTTTTTTCTCGTCAAATTCGTTTAGCTCGTATGAGAGAAAGACGATTTTTTTTCTTTCTGGCATATATTAATGAATAATCACGAAGGTACTGCACTTTGTTTTTGACATTAATTATCATGGCACAATATCGGCATGTAGTTTCTTTAATTAAGATATAAGAATTCTGCACTTAAATATAATCAGGTAATTTTTGTTTTATTTTATATATTGATACTTTAGAAATAAATTAATCTTCTATCGTTAGTATCATTTTTATATCTCGAATTGTTTCATCTTAATTACCATCAACAATAATCTTACTCGAACTAGAACAATACTGTTCATTTTATTTTATTCATAAAACAATACCATTAAACTTAGGAGTGAATTTCGCAGCTGTTATTTTATTCTATGATTATACAACTAATATTAAAATACACATTGGTTTGGAAATATATCAATTGACGTTGTTAAACACCCGTTGAATAATATTTGTTACACAATAAATACTAAAATAAAGATCTTTATAACAAATAATACATTCTGTAGAAGATTTTCTTTAAAAAACAGTCATTTATAGACACATCTGTTGTTCTATAAAATGTAGCTTCATAATTTGTTTTGTTAAAGAATCAAGTTTTTGTGGTAGATTTATATATTTTGATTACAGAATGAACGTTATAACTTTTATCTCATTATATGCAAGACGAAGTGCATGAAGAGTTTTTCTGTTATCTCGATAAGTTTTAAATCAATACTAACATAGTGAACTTTGAACGATGAAAGACTTATTAATCGACAGTTTTATTTTCTATCCAATGCTGTTTACGAAAGGTCTTTATTAATTTTTAGTGTTCAGTTATTAAGATTTGAAATTAGTTTCAAATTCTAAGACGTTCCTGTAAAAATTTAATAAATTTAAATTCAAAGTTAGATTCTTTTTTCTAAATGTAGCCCGTTCTTTACTGAATACAGTCATGTAATTCGCTATGCTCTATTATTTCTTAGTTTTCTAGAAAACATACTTCGAAGTATTTTGGCCAAAAGTATACTCCAGACAGAAGCAAAAAAATGATATGAAGCCGTGAAGTTTCAGATAGCACTACATTTGGTCAACATGGAAAAAAGTTAACCTAGACCAACTTTCTCATATAATCCGCCTATTGACGATGAAAAAAATCCTAATCTATCTTTCTTTTTAGACAAGATGATTAGTAAAATCGAAACGCTACCTAATGAAATTCTTCTTCAATTTTTTTCTTGTCAAACATGGTACGATATGTTAACATCTTTATGGTCATTAAATACTCGCTTCAACTCTCTTATATGTTTAACTCTTTCGATAAATGACAATCGACTGAACAGTGGCCTTGTTATAATGCATGGTTTATCATAAAATAAATGTTGTTCAATATTATTTCCGTTGATTTTAAATTCATCGTATCTTTCTTCTTCTATTCAACGGATTCATTTTGATGGAACAAATTCAATTTCTTCTGATCTTTGTTATCAATGTTTATTTAATGATAAAAATGTTCTTCGTTTTCCTCATCTTAAATCATTTATTCTTACTCGATGTGGATCGATTGAACCAGTTATTCAGAGTTTAGTTTATCTTATTAAATATCAATTAAATGAACTTACATTAACATTTGATAAGCAAATATTCACACGATTTCATTTTCTAAGAAAACATTTGTTTGATGTTTCCTATAAAGGTAATCAATCATTTACTTGATAGATTCTATAAAAGATAAGATTATCTCGTGAAGATCAATTTTCAAGAAAATATTTAGATGAAAATTTCCCAGGTCGATGATTCCGGCCTCCGGAAACCGCAGGAAACGGCAAGAAACGGCTTGTTTTCCGGTGTATTCCGGCCGGTTCCGGGGTCTTTCCGACCGGAAGTCGCACCGGATCATGGAAGCAGTATTCCGGCCGGATTTCACCGTACCCGGAACCGGTTCAAACCGAGCCGTATCCTTTACCGGAAACAAACAAGATCCGTAGG